>OZ017773.1:30705948-30826649 GCA_963969385.1 Philonicus albiceps | reverse complement strand
CCCCTTTCACCACGCGGACCTGACAAACCGTGTTTTAAAAATTTCGTACTCGAACGTCCAAACTTGTCAACACTCATTATTATTATAAGCATAGAAGAAAAGTGACTATCCTATTTATTCAATGATGGCAGCTTCTCTTAATTCTTCTACTATGGCTACGATCTCATTATGATGGTTATTATGACCAGCTTGTTGTGATGCTATTAAAAGTTGTAGCCTTTCTACCAATTCATTGGGATCATTCCAATATATATAATCAATATTGTTTTTAGGTAGCTGCATTAAACCTTTTCCTTCACGTAAATTGAATTTGCTTATAATATTTGTAAATTTAAATCCCCTATTTCCGCTTATTTGACTACTAGGATCATAATTTCGTTTATGTGCGCTACTGCTAATAATAATATTTGTATAATTTGCTAAGTCTTCCTCGGTATAAAAACTTGCTGCAGGTCTTTTCATAAATAGCAATTCACATAAACCAAGTGTTATCTTATATTCTTCCCCGCCAATTATAAAATTGTCATTCTTGATTTCAAAGACTGTATTTCCTATCTTCCACTGACTGCCATCAAAATATACACCATATGTAGTATCAATAGCAGGACTATTTTCAGAATATAATTTCATATATTTATCTACTATCATTTCTTTAAAACTTAATTCTTTTTCAGGTAATTTTTGTGATGGTGGTGATGTCATCATAAAAGAGTCATTATCGAATGTGGCGAGTCGATTTCTTTTTATTAATGGTGTACTGGTGTGTTCTATTTCTGGGAAAATAGCTTTAGTTGTTTGATTCAACTGACTTGTTGTTGGTTCATCATTTTCACTCTTTGGCTCATTTTTTACATCAATCTTATAGTTTTCCTCAACTTTTGTAACAAGTTTATGAAGTGGTTTTGTTATAGGTTTGAATGTTTCTTCCAGTTGAGACTCCGTATGAATTTTTCCTGATTTTAACATTTGAAACTTCTTCCTCAAAGAATTTCTTATTTTTACTATATTCCTAATAGTATCTTCTTGATATTCTTTGTCTCCTTTTGTCTTATGCTTCATTTTATGAACTGCTTTAACTGCTCTCCGAACTGCTTTTAACAGATATCTGAACTACTTTAACTGCTCTCTGAACTGCTTTAACCGCTCTCTGAACTGCTTTTAACAGATATCTGAACTGCTTTAACTGCTCTCTGAACTGCTTAAAGCGTATTTATATATGGATGAATGTATGAAACCCTTTTCGGTAACGACCTTTATTAATAGGACTGTCTTTATCTATCACTACAAAGCCATATTTATCTTTCCAACTCTCTGCGCAAGCCTGCTTAAAAATATTGAAGGGCATATCCGTATTGACATGATCTTCATAAGCATGTTTAAGATTCATTTCATCTTGCTTAAAAAGAATAATGAAATTGGCATTATCACGTATTAAATGTTTCGGTATACGTGTGTATGTTTGACAAAGATAAAAGCTGTCCACTTCATTATGTCGACCCATACAGAAGTATGCGCGAATATTATTTTGCTTATCGCAAGCAACATCATCGAAAATGAAAATTGAATTTCGTTTAGCTTTTTCTGGTGTTATAACAGCAGTGTTATCGGAGAATGTGTAATAACCCATCCCTTCTATTGGTTTCATTAAATCTTCTAAATACTTGTACTTAGGTTGATGTAATGATTTTGAATATATATAAATATTCTCGAATCTTAACCCATTTGGGTGTTCTATAAGACCAAGCATAAGATTTGTTTTACCACAATTTGATGGACCCACAATTATAGCTCGTATACTGTTGGGTAAAAGCGTTCCATGCTTTTTTCTTAGGCTATTTCCGCTTTTAAAATCAATATTTGATATCGGTAATTCTGATTGTTGTTTTACAAATTTCATTATGTAGGTATATATATATTCTTAACATAGAAAGGTATTACCTCAGTTCAAAGTAAACGCTACTTTAAAGAGAAGCTACTGCTTTTCACGTTTTGAAGTCGAAACCTTTAAGGATTTATTGCAACTAATATATATTTTATACTAAATACGCTTCTTATACCTGCGTTAATACAACCTTGGTTTGAGATACATTAAAAAAGTAATATTGTTATGAATGCTGGAATACAATAAATGTAAGAGACGAGCTGGAAAAGGATTACTGAATACAGTAATAAACAATTTACCATTTGAACTTCATCTCCCCGGTTATCAATACTGTGGACCCGGAACAAAACTACAAAAAAGATTAGAACGTAGCGATTCGGGTATAAATCCACTTGACGCCGCCTGTAAAGAACACGATATTGCTTACTCTAAGCATAAAGATACAGAAAATCGACATATAGCAGATAAAATTCTATTAGGAAAGGCCTGGCAAAGGTTTAAATCTAGCGACGCTTCAGTTGGAGAACGTTTAAATTCTTGGCTCATTACAAATGCGATGAAAACAAAGGTGAAATTTGGAATGGGTCTAGATAAGAAGAGGATGAAGAAGAAGAAGAAGATAACAAAATCGAGGATATCACTTCAAAAAGGAATTCGTGAAGCGAAAAATATTCTAAAATCACAGAAACCTACTTCAATAAATGATGCAATAAATCTTGCTTTAGGTGCTACAAAACCCATGTTTCGCGGTTATAAAAAATCAAAAATAAAAACACCTCGTATTATTCCTATACCAAAAATTGGAGGAATTCTACCATTGATTCCAATATTTGCTGGGCTTTCTGCTTTAGGAGCATTAACAGGAGGGGCGGCTGGAATAGCCAAAGTAGTTCGTGATGCTGTTGATGCACGAAAACAACTTAAAGAATCCAATAGGCATAATGAAGCAATGGAGGCAATTGCTCTAGGTAAAACCGGTAGTGGGTTGTACCTCAAGCCCTATAGAAAGGGCTTAGGACTTTATTTAAATCCACCATCAAAAAACTATTAAAACTGCTACCCAAAAGACCACTTAATCAATTCGATCTACAACAGGCTGCTAAGAATTTACCAAACTTTAGAGGAGTTTTCATGCGCGACAGTCTTCCTAAAAAAGCAAGAAAGAATGAATGTGGCATTATAAATTTAGACTCTATTTCTGGACCAGGAACTCATTGGGTAGCATATTATAAAAATGGAACGAAAAGCGAATATTTTGATAGCTTTGGAAATCTGCAACCACCTAAGGAAGTTATTAAATATTTAAATAATAATAATAATTTAGTATACAATTATGATACATATCAAAATTATAAAACAATTAACTGTGGTCATTTATGCTTAGAATTTTTGTTTAATCGCTGTAAGTCATAAATAAAGCTACATTTTTTTTAATCAAAAGTCTCATTTTATTCCAAACAACCATGTCATTAACATTAACTTTAAGTGGTAGTTCATCTGTACTAACAGCTGAGTATTTTCCATCTTTGGAGCTGAAAACTGATTATGTTTGTGGTTTAATTGACTTTCAAACGTACAACTCAATCCCTAATGTTGATAGCAAGAATAATTTACTTCGTATTGGAAACATAACTATTAAAATTCCTGAAGGTTCTTACGAAATTAGTGACATTTCCGAAACTGTTAATAGAGAATTAAAAAAAATAGGTAGTGAAGAAGTTATTACTATTAAGGCAAATAATAATACTCTCAAAAGTGAAGTTAAAAGTTCAGAAAAAGTATTTTTTAATACAGAAAAATCGATTGGTTCCTTGTTGGGGTTCAGTAAACGGATCCTTGAACCTAAAATTTTAAACGAATCCGATTTACCAGTAAATATAATAAAAGTGAATGTAATTCGAATTGAGTGCAATATTATATCAGGCTCATATATAAATAACACACAGGTGCATACACTGCATGAGTTTTCACCCAAAGTAGGTCCAGGGTATAAAATAATTGAAGTTCCGAAGAATGTAATTTATTTACCAGTGAATGTGCAGAGAATTAAGTCGGTTGCGCTCAGATTAATAGATCAAAACGGAGATTTAATAAACTTTAGAGGTGAAACTATAACGATAAGACTACATCTAAAACCGCGAAATGTTAATACATAACACGCTCAATAAAAGCGGCTATAAAAGTACATTACCTAGTAGTCAGCTCTCAACAACGTTACAGACTAGAAGGAGTTTAACAATAGCAAACGAAAGAGTTTTAAAATCCTTAGGATTTATATTAAAAAAGAAAAACAAAAATGAGTGAGACTTTAGATATTTCACAAGGAATTACTTATGATAATTCAATTACAAAAATTGAATATCATAGTTATTCCCCATATCAGTCCTCTTATAAAAACAGTGATGAAATTCGAATTTCTATACAACATCAGGATTTATACATTTTACCCTGTGAAAGTTTTATTTATATCGAGGGGGCTCTAACGAAAACAGATGGGACTACCTCAATAACATCAAATCTTTCCAATAATTCTATTGCATATCTTTTTGAAGAAGTTCGTTATGAATTAAATGGTGTAGAAATCGACAGAACGAGGAATCTTGGATTCGCTACAACACTAAAAAATTATATATCTTTGAATCAGAATGAAAGTAGTACACTTCTAAATGCTGGCTGGTCACCAAATGAAGCAATATCACTAGAAAAAGGATTTTTCAATTTTTGCATCCCCCTAAAAATGCTTTTAGGGTTTGCTGAAGACTATAGAAAAATTATTGTGAATTCCAAACATGAATTAATATTGATTCGAAGTAGAAGCGATGAGAATGCTTTTATTGCAACACATGATGACGTAAAAATTGATATATTTAAACTTCAATGGCGTGTACCTCATATAACTGTAGCTGACGGAGAAAAATTAGCTCTCTTAAAAACAATTGATTCTGGACATCGGATCCAAATGAGTTTTCGTAGTTGGGATATCTATGAATATCCAGTTTTACCACAGGCTACAGAACATACATGGTCTGTAAAAACATCTTCACAACTAGAAAAACCACGATTTGTTGTAGTTGCTTTGCAAACAAATCGTAAAAACAATAAATCTGAAGATGCCAGCAAATTTAATCATTGCGATACATCAGATGTTAAGGTACATCTTAATTCTGAAACGTTTCCATATGAAGATATGAACATTAAATTTGATCGAAACCGCTATGCCATACTATATGATATGTATGTAAAATTCCAACAATCATACTATTCTCGCCAAAATCAACCTCTTCTAACTAGAGAAAAATTCAAGGATGAGGCTCCAATTGTGGTTATAGACTGCTCACATCAAAACGAATTAATAAAATCGGGGCCGGTTGACATTCGGATTCACTTGAAAAGTAATCAAAATATTCCGCCACATACATCAGCCTATTGTTTACTGCTTCACGATCGGGTAGTTGAATACAGTCCGTTGACCAGTGAAGTTCAAAAAATTATTTAGGTAAAATGGGCAATAATTTAAGTAAAATATGTGCAATCGTCGATATCCAAGGATTCAAAAATGAAAATAACAAACTGATTGTGAAAGAAATGGCTATATTAACAAATGAAAACCGAATACAACACTTTGTATTTCTACCACCATACGGACTTCAAGAGCTACCCCCATCAAAAATTCGAGAGGCTAAATGGATGCAAAATCATCATCACGGTTTTTCCTGGAGAGATGGATACATTCCCTATCATCATTTAAAAGCGTTGATAACTCCTCTGTTAAACAATAAAACAATATATGTTAAAGGGTGTGAAAAACAATATTGGATAAAACAATTATTTGGACAAACTTTAGATGTAATCAACATGGAGGAAGATCTACAATGCCCAAAACTTTCTTTTCTCAAATATGAAAATCCTAATACATATCATTGCTTAATCCACCAAGGAATCTGTGCACAAGAGAATGTGTTTTTGATGGAGAAGTTTCTGAAATGTAACAATGGTTCTAGCCAAAATAAACAAATTGTTTAAATTAAAAAAAATGTTTTATTAAAACTCTATACCTAGATTATTACATATCTTATAATGACCCATGCATTTTTTTTTTTGTAGATCTTTCAGAGTACTTAACTTATTCTAAATTACATTGTTATTTAAAACAAACAAACAAAAAATGTGCTAGGCCTTTTTCGAGTAAAGTGAATGGGTATTTTGCTGTGATAAGCGATTGACTTGGCGGGTCTGTTCTTTTTTTTTTTTTTTTTTACGAGCGAGGTTATTGACTGGGGGTTTTATACGAAATTGATATCTATTTTACACCACCTTTATCATTTTCAGCATTATTGAGTATTCGCCTAAACCCTCAATTTCCACATTTTAACCGAAATACTCACCGCAAGGAAAAACTTCCAAAATTTTTTAATCGAAATACTCACCGCAGCATAGAGATATACCTTCCCTACTTGAAAAAAAAAATATTTCTCAAACATAATTTTCTCACAATTAAAACACTCTTAAAAAGTCTTACTAAAAACAACTCTATTATCTTCACTCGCCCAACCTTGACATTGATATCCAATTTTTATCTCATGAACAAGCGCCAAGCTTTTAAAAAACTTATCAACACGGTCAACAACCTCACTCGTAAAAGGCAGTCGCTTATCAATTTGACCCGCGTGTAGTGATATTAATATCTTCAGCCCATGCAAATTTAGAATGGGGTTGTGATTGAGATATTGCCCAAACATACAAGTTATTTACATCTAAATATGTTATAAAACTCGATACGATCAATTTTTTTAATAGAGCCCCCAACCGTTACCTTTTTTCTTTTGAAATTCCCCCGTTTTCGTAATAATATCTCCACAGAGTTTTTAGAAAATAGAACCGTGGATTTCATACATGTTATGTGGCCAGATCCCGACCAGGCCCCGAAGCAAATATTTATCGGGGTGATCGAAAGAAAAACTTAAATTAAATAACAGCAACAAGAATCTACAAATCCCTCGGTTCAAATCCCGGACCCGTACAACCTACTTTTTAATTCATTTTTTTTAAATTTCTCCCTCGGTTCAAAATCCCGAACCCATACAACCTGCTTTTAATTCATTTTTAAATTTCCATCGTTACGGAATTCTCATGACAGATAGAGAGAGAGAGAGGAATGTCTGACTAATTAACCAAATCGGCTTCGGGTATCGATATCGAAAAAAAAAATTCTATTTTTACTTCGCTCGATCCTGGTGTAAGAATAATGCAGGTCAACCAAGTTCTTATCAATCAATCCAAATCATAGCCATCATATTCCATCATCCATCTTCACCAGGGGCAAATAAATATTTTTCAATTCATTCACACCCCCGGTCGAAAGAAAACTTAAATTCTATTTTTACTTCGCTCGATCGTCCAAAACACCTTATATACACAAATTAAACGACAACGACAAGAAACCCCAATGGCCCAGTGGCTAACATACTGGCCTCTGAAGCTACAAATCCCCGGTTCAAATCGCAGAACCACCCAACCTGCTTTTTAATTCATTAAATTTCCAGCGTTATCCAATTCTCGCGACAGATGGCGCTATTAACATGAGACAGAGAGAGATGTCTGGCCAGCCGACCAAATCAACCTCGGGTATTGAGATCGACTTCGGGTATTGATATCGACTTCGGGTATTGATATCGACTTCGGGTATTGATATCTGGTTCGGGTATTGATATCGTCTTCGGGTATCGGCTGCTATCTATCTATCTATCTAACATGAGACAGACAGAGATAAAAATAAAGGGTTATAATAATAATAATAAAGATGATAATAAAGATGACGCATAGCTTAATTGAACCAAACCAGAATTGGAATCCCCTATGACGTCACTATTTCCTACACTCACCTAACCATCCCGGAAGTAGCGATAAAGGGTTATAATAAACAATAAAGATAACACCTGACACACACACAAAACCACAAACCACCGATAACAAAACCACAAACCACCGATAACAAAACCACAAGGGCATCTCAAGGTCAAACTTATTTCCCACGGTACCCAAAATTTTCCCAGGCCAAACCGCCCTAGTACCTACTCTTCTGGTAGTTCAATTTTTAGCGCGCTGTCCTACCGTCCCAGAGGCTGTGGTTTCGAATCCCACGAATAACAATGGTCTCATGCGCTACGTGTGGTGACAGAAAAGGTCAAAATTGGCCTAAGTGTGCCTTTATAGGCAACAACCTAAACTAACCTATGTCATCTTTAATTGAAAACTTTAATTTAATTTTACAAGTTTCATTATATATTTAACATGGATATAATATTTTTCTATTTTCTATGTACTTTTACATTATCAAATGTTAAATCATAGATTGCAGTGCACAAATTTATTTCGAGTTAAAACGAAAGTGTCTAGCGGGGATCTTGAATAAGACTGATGTCTAATGACAATTTTGATGGTTTGAAAATCAATTTATACTAGTCAGTGACTTAGATTTTATCATGTATCTTTTGAAATTCTATTCTAATATCACAAATATAGAGTTTAACTTAAGAATTAAAATTATGATGCAACATAGATTAATATTACAACTTTGTGATCCATATTATCGCTTAGAATGCCATCTAAACAAATGGTTTGTGATAATTTGTGGCATATAAAATTATACACTACAAGCTATTTATGCGGGGATATTCTGTACATACAAAGTACGTATTACAAAAGTATGTTACTTATTAGCCTTTATATATAGCTATTTCTGATACCTACTAAAATCTGTTATTGCATTATTAAAAATTACATGGCTTTTCAGCTTTGATAATAAAATCATTTAGGCATGCTTTTGTTTCTACATTTTCTTTTATTATTTTATATTAATTTGGTAGTAGATGTATAACAAGGCCTTTATATAATTAACATTATTTCTTTATATTTTATATAAATTTCCATTTAAAAGTACAACTTATAAAATGCTACTATAGTCACTGTTAAATTACGAAAATTGTATTGTAAATTTACAATGACTTCTCCCAGTATAGTTTATAAACAGAGCATTATTGAAATAAGTATTTCATATGAAGAGCTTTGTTTCGTTGCAATTACTTAGTCCGTAAATAAACTAATTTGTAGCTATTAAAGAAATTTTTCTTATAAAAGATGTAACAATTGCAAAAATATAGTAAAAAATACAAATACTCGAAAAATCTACAGTATTTTTAATAACGCCCTATCCATACCCTAATGAGAAGCACCTGAAGAAAATCAATTCTTCTCAAACTTAAGAATGTATAGGAATCTGCTGATTTACTAATGCCATTGTGGCGGCAATGAAAACAGGTTTTCATGAAAATGGTGGTCGATTTATTTTCTTGATTGTTCCGCGGAATTAATTACTTGTTTCCTTCCGGTATGGCAATTGGTTTGCCTCTACCGGATATAACCCAAGTTTGAATTTCAAATGAGCTAAGCAGACCAGATTTGTCCTCTTTGGTTCCTTAGCTTGATTTCCGGAGAAGTGATTTTCTTTACTTGAACGACAATATCTTGAATATCTTGATTAAATTTTTGCATACTTTGATGTTATAACCATCCGTTAGAGTTCCTATTGGCTTACGGTTTAAATGAACAATTTTTCTACATATTTACTTCAGATCACTTAAATTAAATATTTAATGAAGATTTCAGAGCTGACATTGACAAGTCGTCTAAACTAAATCAAACTAATTGTATACGTCGATAAATAACACAATTCTCTTAAATATTTACAAAATACGTAAACTCCCTCTAACCTTTTCTTCACAAGGCCTAACCATCCCACTTAATGGAAATGCCACATTGAAAATATTTTCAGTTAAATTATTATCGTTTACCTTTATCTCTTAAATATTTTAACGGATTTGATTAATTGCTACTGTTACAAGTACACAAACTCAACTCGGATAACTTTCCAGAGATTTCCCTGTAAACATTGACGAATTACATGCTTTATCAGATTTATGAAAATTTTTATCAGATTGGTTATTTAATATAATAAAAATCTTATTCTGTACCTTATCATTGACTTTCCCTCACTTTTTTACATGTTCTGACCAAACCATAAAAGTTATCGTGATGAAACAAAAAATGTTCTATATGTCGGTAATTAAAAATTAAAATGCATTTAAATTTTAAAAAAAATTTATTTCAAGTTTGGTCAAGAGAAGCGATTCACATTTTTTTTCAGTTTAAAAGGAGGTTTTTTAAGACATTTCGACAAAATAAAAAGTGAAATGTAGCTTCTAATTATCTCAATATATCGAAGTATAAATAATATAAATAAAGTATAGCTTTTTCCTGAAAATTTCAAGAGTAAAAAATATTAATAAAGAATTTGAATTTTGTATAAAATATGATCTTAAATAAAATTTATTAAAACGTTAAATTTTTGTGTTTTGTTTAGTTGATAAACAATCAATGTAATGCAATTGAACTTGGAACTATGATTATAGACATTTAATTTAAACAAAAATTGTAAATAAGGCGAATAAAAACGAAATTGTTGAAATTCCAAGAGTCAATTTGAACTCAAGTGACTTCAATTTGCCTTTCCGTACTTAAGTCATTTTCCAATTATTCCTTATTTTGCTATGAATATAAACAAGAGTCGCTTTATCATGTTCAAAATTTAAAAGCAATATAAAAATTTGTATTCATGACATTCCTCAAGAACAAGGGAAATTGATCGAGAATGTGATGTTTTATATTTTGTTTTTGATTTGATTAAATAAGATAAACGAACGATAAATATAGCGCAACTGAGCGATACGAAGACAGCGACTAGAGTTACATATAAATGCAAAAAGCTATAGAGGTTCTTTAAACGTGCCGTGCATCGTGTATCGAAAATGGTACACAAATGAAAGCGCTTCCACATCAAATGCATTTTTACATGTAAAATTTTCACAAAAGCTTTGTTAAAAGAACATTTCCTAAAAATTTGCTTTTTTATATTTTTTTATTTTAATGCTACTACTGTACTACTGTACTACTCTAACCAATTGAGGCACTTGCCACCGACACTTTTCGAGAAATTTTTATTTCTGATGAAAAATGCGAAGTGAATCATTCCGCATATTCTGGATCAATAGTTTTAGAATTTCAATATTAAAAAAATTTTTGATGCGAAGAAATAGTGCATAAAACTATAATAGTATGGGGGGACTAAAGTATCTAATTTTCTTTGTTTATATGTATCGTCTAGTAATACCCTCCCTCATTCAGATTAGCTGCTGTACCTTTTATAGTTTCCAAACTAAATGACCCTCATATTACGTGATTTTATGCAGCTAACATACAATGCAATTTTTGGGAGAACTAGATTCATGTGACCCATCTGGTATTAAACCATTTGCGTGAAACATTAACCATTTCATTTTGCTGTGATTTCCTGCCGATAGAACCACTAAATATGACGGGGAGCCATTTCCGAGGAGATGAAGTCAATTAATGTCGAATGGACTGTGACATGTCTCTGAATTGCTCTTGCTGATGGCACCCAGTAGCACATTATATGAAAAGTGGGCGCCAAAAATAACAACGGACATAATTTAGTTCAGACCCTGCTGATAAGGCGAGAATGAGTGGCCGCAAGTTGTCACCTGGGAGGCTCAAATTGATCGGTCGTCTGGCTGTTTTATTATATTACCAAATACGCAGCGAGCTTCCGCTGATAGTGTGTAGTCAATTTGTGGAAATCTTCAAAGAAAAGATTCTCCCACTTAGATAAACGGAAAATCACAGCACATAAATGACAACTAAAAGATGTCCGTCCCTTCCCAAAACGGGCGTTAATTTCTTTTTAATATTAGGTACATGGTTTGAGTCTGCAAATTGTCTGTATTTAATAAGCTTTGTAATGCTCTAAATAAAATATTTTCAAGTTAAAGATTTTCATTATGGAAACAGATGGTACGAATTTATATTTTGATGGTTCTTCTATGAAATAACGACATTTACCATATGCCACTATACATACAACTTTTACAGAACTTGAATTGAACAAAATTGTTATATGTTTATCAGTAGACATCATATTATTTTATATGTTATCCGTCAACAACAAGACATAATTCTTATTCGAAGCAATATTTAAAAAGTTCTACTCGCACTATTTTCAATTTTTTCTGGTCCCACTCAAATAGTAACATGGCAATGGTAAGTACGTATATAAAAATAAAAAATACTACGTTGAAAAAATAAAAGGTAGTAGCGATTCAGCCTGACTAAATAATTTAATCCTACTAAGTATTAAGCAGAGTCCTTCAAAGATATCGGTAGCGGATAATCTCTGAACGACACCCTATTTTCTATGTCATCTTTGACATTTATCAAATAGTATTTTTAAGTATGAATACTTACACACTTCGACTACGTATTGAAAATATTCAAACTTGTTATGAAAAATACATTTAGCAAAATTCAAAATTGTTTATGGGGTAAATATCCGTCCATATGATTCGTCTAGAAACTGGTTCCGTCGAGGATAAACAAAGGTCCGGCAGACCAAAAAGTGAACTTTTTTTTTAAAACATAGTTCTACAGTAGCCAAAAGCCCAAAGTATTGCTGAAGTGTTGCTTTAATATCAATATCCGTATGTATCCAATTAAGGACACAACAATTGATGGAAAAAAATTGTTATCAACGCAGAAATTTTGTGAATTGTTAGAAAAAAAAATAGCGTGATCCTTTCATCATTTCACATTGGATGAATTCGTCAATAGATTTGTCGCATTTGAGGATAAGAAAATCCTCGAATGTAATGCTTGATGTGGTTTATAGGCTGATGAAATCATTAGTCCATATTTCTTCGAAGATCAAAATAAAAGAACTATTGCGATCAACGCACAGCGTTATAAACAATTGATTAAAGATTTTTTGTGGTATTACCTTGAAGAAATATACACAGGAGATTTTTATTTTCAACAGGAGTAAGCTACGTGTAACACAACACGTGAAAATATTGAGTTTTTGAGGTTTAATTTACAGCTCGAGTAATTTTACATACTGGTAATATAAACTGACTATCCAGGTAGTGTGCTTTAACCCCATTATATTACCTTTTTAGGGTTATTTGAAAAGCAAAGTCTATGGGAATAAGCTAGCAACAATTTCAAACCTAAAAAAGCAACATTCGCACTCAAATTAATGAAATTACTTTAATGTGTGAAAAAGTAATCGACAATTTTAAAACTTTCAACCCGGCGTGGACGACCGGTGGTTTACATTCATTGCATTACTGGCGGCATAAACCACCACCACATATATACGATAACATAAACAAGCACTGCCAGAAAAATAAACAACTTATCATCTCGTGCACGCCGATCATAAAGACTTCGAAAAAGTGCGTGCTAATAATTGTGTAGAAGCCTATAGTGTAGACGTTCCCGTAATGGACATTTAAATAATATAATAACATATAGGTAATTGTTATCGACCTCTTTATCAAAATAAATAGACCCGAAAATATCTTTTTAATCAAAAACACAAAAAACATCCAAGCATCATTTTTGAAAGACCATGTATAAAAAATTCATCAATAAGTCTCCATTAATCATCCAGCCCCTAAACATCACAATTTTCAAAATCTAAACGTTCTAAAATTGTACTATATCGTGTTGTGCCATATGATCTTAAGTGTGGTCACAGCCGTTCGCAAAATGCAAATTTTAAAAATTACTAAAACTTGTTCAATCAATAAATAGAAAGAGGGTTTCTTACTCAACTCCCCAAGTAATTTATTGCCACACTAAGCCGTACATTTTTTTCAAAACTCCTGTATAAATAGATACTTATGAAGATTTTTAAAAAATTTAAAGGCATTGGAAGACTTTTTACCCAGCACTGTATTTCAAACCTACAGAGGAATTTGTAAATTCATCTCCCTAAAATTTGCAAAACACGCCTTCGTTGTTATCAATTAATTTATCAATTAATAAATTTGGCATCGTCTTTGCTGTCACAGGCACGGGGTCGTACCCACAGAGCATTTCCCTAATTGGACCCTCCAGAAAACGGTGCTGTTTATAAATATTTACGAGGGCGAAGCAGAAATTACGGAATGTATCAAAACAATTACTTTACACAGATGCCACTCAGCCTCGCTTATGTGTTTTGCGGCTGGATGGAAAAAAGATTTATTTGCGGAGATAAGTTGCTACGATACCCTGAATATGCATGAAGGGACTCACAAGTACGCAGCTTTTCGCCCGCAGCAATTTAATGCCCCCCAAGGTCACATCAGGGGAGTCGGCGAGTTGTGGGCGAAAACGCCTACACCACATCCCCCCCATCCAGCCTTTTAGCTACCGTGGCAGGTAGTCTTGAAGAACAGCGACATGTTCCCGAGCCGAAGACTTAGACTAAAGATTCTATTCAAGAAAATCTCCTTGAGCTCACTGCCTTACGGGACGGAGTACCCTGGCGCGGTGTAATTTTATGATAAGTGGAAAATTTCAATGTGAGGCTGGGGTGGCTTTTTATCGGGGAAACATGAGAAATAAAAGAGAAATAATTGATTGGCTTTCGTACATAGAAAGGGGGAAATTGAATAAACCTGGGAAAGGGGATAGGGACAAACTCACTCAGGTGAGGCGCTTCCAATAGGAGTTAGGTTCAGGTGAATGGTTTGTAATTTTAGACAAGCAATGGCAATGGAGCGGACAAATTTTGACTTGTGGATGAGTCGTAAATATCTTATATACTTACCGAATTTATCCTGCAACGATTCTTCCATCCATTGTAAACAAAATTCATACATACACATATTTTATATATATTCGGTTATGAAGGGGGCTCTTGTCCACAGGTTCGTGGGGAATTTCAGATGTTAATAAAAACAAAGTTGCTAAAATTCCACACAAAATTGGATTCTTTGACTGAATTATGAGCCACAAGCATTTCGTAGGCACCCATCCGAAAAAAATGTGATTTAATAAAACCAGCAGCAAATGAAGAATGTCGACCTTTTTTTTTTTTTTAAATTGACCGCACGTGTAAATAATTCTAACCTTTAAAGTACTCCCGCGAAGAAAAACCCTTAAATTGTTTATGTTTAAAAACTTATTATATGTACGAGTATATTGGGAAATAAAAGTTTTATGTAAGAAATGTTTCAATTTCGAAGGATTTATGATAAAAATCATTTCCCATAAAAAATTAATAGCCTAAAATAAAAGGAATCAAGACGTAAAAACATTCACAGAACATTTTATAATAAAACTAATAGTTTAGGATTTATAATAGAATATTTTTACAATTTTAGCAGCCAAAAACTGTGTAGAGATTCTCCCCATAATATGAGGAGACTTTTTACATTTTTGTAAGAATTATTGCTCGGCCGTCAAGATAAACGAGCCAAAAAATTAGCCGGCGTTTCGATCTAGAGCACCACTCATCAGTATGATTTATCTTGGTGTTCCTGTCATAGACGACATGATAGTGTGGACCGAAATCCAGCCCCCATATAGGCTCGATTAAAACTCTAAGGGTAAAGCATTAACGAGGACAAATTTTGTAACAATATGTAATAAGAAATGCTAGTTAGCGGTATGTTAACTTAACCATAAATAACAAATAGCTCACTATCTGCCATACTTTCACATACTTATAAGATCCTAATAAAAAAACACTTTGGCGGTGCATGAAAAACTGCAAAAAATAATTCTATTCTGGCAATTTTAAAATATTTTCTTTTTAGGTTACTTAGCCTCACAATCCTAATATTTGTAGGTATATTAGAAGAATTTTATGATTTCAACCCTAGTTATTGTCAAGCGATACTTTTTCTTGTTAAGCTTTGAAAAAGATTTATACAAACAAAAAACATCTTATATTTATTATCTATTTGTTGCCTATTAAGTAAACTATATTAATTTTTGGAATATATAGGGTAAGCCTCAGTAACTCACTAATTTTATTTCAAGAGCAGTAAATCTTGCATTTAATTAAATTGAGGTTACAAAATGATTGATAACTTAAATTAAATTGGTTATCCTGCGGAGATTACATACAGTACATCTTTTACAAAAGATTAATTAGATAAAGCATGCAACCATTACATCCATCATATCGGTTGTTAAGACATATCCCATCTACTCTGTACAACTAAAGCTAATCATTTTGTATTTGTTTTCTTACAGGGGCTTTGGGAAACAAGGGTTTCAATGTCAAGGTAACACCCGAAAACTTTTTCGTAGAAAGTTTCCACCAAATTAAGTAACTTTTGGAATTTTCAGTTTGTTCGTTTGTCGTTCACAAAAGGTGTCATGAATACGTCACATTTAAGTGTCCTGGCAAGGATAAGGGAGTTGATTCCGTAAGTATTTCATTTAAAGAATGTACATATATACATATATATATATATACTTATATATATAAGTATATGCCTTTTAACATGTTAATTAAACGAAGCAATGTTGGAGTTTCTGATATCTTTAGTGTCTTTATTTATATTAGCCGAACGTTGAGTTTCCTTATTGGTTTCATTGTGATCGTCTCGCACGCACTTGTGATTTGTACGATATTGGCATCCTCATCCGTTTTTCTCACTATTTGAGCGCGCATATTCCAAAGTTTTCGAATAATACAAGCTGTTTTACTTAAAACCTTACCATGAATTGTTAGTAAAGCTCCCGAAATTGCTGCGATCTGCGAGATTTATCTTTTTCTACAAATTTGAATTAAGAAAAACAAAATGTATGAAAACTAATGTAAGTCATAGTTCTTGTAATAAAGAAAAAAAACGAAACCTTTAAGTGAGTCTCAACTCAACATAAAGTTTTTATTATATTAATTGACCAGAAATTATAATTAAACAGGATGCCTTGAAAACCAAGCACGATTTCCAACCTTTCACATATTCCGGTCCAACGTTCTGTGACCACTGCGGTTCGCTACTGTATGGTGTTTACCACCAGGGCTTGAAGTGTTCAGGTAACTTCCTATGTGTTAATGAATTTTTCTTAATACTTCCCTACCTGCTTTTCTTCCTGCATGCGAAAACAATTTAACGTCAGTTCAGCCGTTTCTATAAGATTTTTTGCTTATGTTGTTATTTTCAATTCAAATTTTATAACGTTCCTTAATTTGTTTTGCATGTTTTTAAAGCTTTCATACATATGTATGTTATTACTGATTATTTATAAAGAATTCCTTTATACCGAAAAAAAGCTTAATATCTTGTGGCAACAACTGAGAGAAGTTAGGTTGGGAATACCTAAAAAAAACATCTAAGGTTTTATACTACAACTGCTTTTTAGCAAAAAATATTTTTTTAAATAATAAAAATTTCATAAAATTGGCTTTTTTTACATCGAGTATAATTCGAAAATAATTTTAAATAGTATATTATTATCAATTTTACACACTTGTAAGTAAAATCATCAAATTAAGAAAACCATTTTGTACGCACTTAAGCAGTTATTCGATAAAACCAAAAGATATGTTTGTACAATTAAATAAAATTTAAGCCCTTGGTCGGCAATGCCAGATACATTTGGGAGCTGCTGTAATATTTCTTCGAAAGGTATAAAATATGACTACTTTAAGTAATATTTTTTTGGTCGCAAGTAGGAATGTGTGGAAGCCGTATATATTTAAAAAATAAAAAACTAAATCAAATACTTTTATAATAAAAATTAATTGATGTCGTTCTAATCGTATATAACGGTATATCTTTTTATACTCTTTCCTTTTCCATATGCGTTTCATTAGATACAAGACAAACGTATAGACACATAAGTCATTGAAATTGCCCTAAAACAACAAAACTAAAAAAGGAATTTACAAACATACAAATAAAGTAGTGCAGCACATTACCCCTTTTGAATATTTTAGATATATTTGATTATAAAAAAACAAAAATTATTTTGGAAAGCAAATGAATTCAAACAATGGAATGAATAATAAAAGTGATCGGAAAGTTTGTCTTATATTTCTTTGGGGTTCTTCTAAAACAATCACAAGAACTTTTACTGAAATGTTTACAATAAAAAATCTTGGTTCCATCGCTTCTGGCCCGGGACCAAATCGTAAACTTTATGATGGAAAAATTTCTTGAAGAAACAATCAAGTAGAGTTCACATATTTTAATATGTACTGGCTAACCCTACAAAACCACACCTAAAGGTACGGTTTTTTTTTTAGTCTGTATTTCATCCAATGACAAGTTTCATTGGCCTTACTTCGGACATCTGACAATGAATATAATAGAAAAAAATAACAAAATTCAATTTATTATAGTGGCACAAATCGTGCTGGTTAATTTCTATATTTCTGATGCCTGATACGACTTTGGTTTCTAATTTTGGATTTCGGATATTATAGAATTTTTAAGAAGTGTATGTTTAACAGAATAGGAAATCGCCAATCTTTTTAATGTAGGATTTTAACAAAATTTTTGTTTTGAAATGATTTTGAATTCAAATTCTTAATCATTGCATTCCCTTAGGACGCCGTCTCGATTAATCATCTGAAAAGAAATAAATAACGCCTTTTTAATGAGTTGATTAACTACTTGCAAAAACTATAGTTTAATCCTTTAGATAAAATTTGCTATACCTAAACGAATTAAGAATCTACACGGACATACCAGTGCCAAGACTCAACTTGTAAATGGAAGCATAAAATATCCCTGCAATATTAATGAATTCAACGAGCTTCTCTATAACATTTATTTCTTTATACTCATGCATCTTCTAAAATTTATAAATAAAGTAATACATTTAATTAAATCAATCGCGCGACACGATTAGGAAATCGACGTTGAAATGCACGCTGCGCTAACACCACCGGCCGATTATTAGTCAAAAAATGGACACAATTATTCCACGCTCTTGCGGTGTATATCGCTCCATTGCTTGTCTGTTTGTATTCTGCAGCTGTATAGTTCACAAATATCAAATATGATTGACGTACAACGCCATTTGCAATAATTATAACATCTTCCGATAGATTCATTTTGCGCCACCTTGTACTTCCGCTATGTTATGCAATTCCTAATTAGAGTCGTGCCATGGTAAATTAAGAATCATCTTAAGAATTTTATTTTGCTCAGTTTGCAACTTTTTAATACGACAATGTACACAAGACTTGGAATACTACTTTATAAATAACAAGGTTATTTTCTAAGTCAAAGGTTGATCTTCTATTTATGAATTGGTACGATATTTTAATTAAGATGTTAGCTTTATTAATGATTTAATTTACATGTATGTTCCGAAAAGGTGAGAGTTTTATCACAGTTAAAACCTAAGTATTTTGCAGAATCTTTCCAAGGAATATCACAACCATTTAAATTGATATTGCTGCTAGGTAAAAGACGTGTATGTCTTCAAAAACACAACATCACCATGGAACTTCTAGATACTTGTAAGAGTATATAATGAACTTTGTTTTTTCTAATACAATATTTTTCGGTAAAAATTTAAAATTAAGGAAAAGTAGTATTTCTTTGTACGAACCGATTCTATTACGAAAAATAAGTAAAATGTGAAACCAATATATTAGCATTTTTCAAAAATGGAATATATTTGCATTATTTGCATTAAGTAATATTGAGTAATATTTATACCGATTTTAGTTCTTGATTATCATAGTACATATTAAAGGGTCAATATTCTACAATATTAAAAATATTAATAGGAAATGATCACTTTCATTTTGTGAAAGTTAACACTGTTAAACAATATTGTTTTTTTCATATAAAGTTTGTTAGGATTTGTAAAGCTTCTTTTTCCATATAGTTGAAGTATGGTATTATGTCCCATTTTGTCAATGATGGCAAGTGTGGTTATATTTCAGTTATAACACGAATAATTTCATCTTTTAACTCCTGAATCGTTTTGTATTATTAGCATAGCATTTTTCACATAGCCCAACAAAAAGCAGTGGAATAAAGTTAGATCATAATGTGATGTAGAGATCAACCAATATCACCATTTTTCGATTAAGAATTCCAATTCTTAAGTTCCATCATGTATGAAACTGTCCATCAAATTAAATTAAGCATACGTAGTGTATCGTATTGCTGCAGTATTAAGAAATGAAATTTTTCGTAAAGAACAATATTGTGTTACGTTACGTTTACATTACCTAATACTGCTTTTTCTTTCAAGACTAAACTAAACTAAAACTAAAAAAAGAAAAACTATTTGTGGTCTTTCTCGTCCGTTTATGGTTCGTTCTATTTTTCCTTTCAATCCAATTACTGCTTTGCCAATACTTCAGTTTCACGGATCATAAATAAGACGAGAGCTCTTGAAACCTTTCCTTTTTTAGACACTTTACATAAATTAAATTTTGTCTCGACTTTGTCCATTAAATTAAATTTAAAAGGTCTTACACATACTCTTTCGGGTACGAACATTTTTTTAGAAATATCTTCAAGAAACAATTAAGTCTTTCCTCCTCTTACACTTGTCGGAAGCTCAACCCTTTAAATGGAATGCACTTTTCCACTTTTCTTTCAATATTAAAGACATTTGTATTGAGGCACAATGAAAACTTTTAGACTAATTCAATTAAAGGCCTTAATACCTCATTAATTTTCTTATATATTATAAATTCGCTGATATTGAAGTTTGTGTAGATATGATCTAAAGTTATTAATTTAGATTTAATATTCTGGTGTGCGGCCACGAAATCTGATTGCATATTTTATGTGAAACACAATTCCTCAGAAAGGCACGCACACCGACAATGATTAATTGAAAATTCTGCTAAATTGACGCATTCATAAATTCCTTCCGCGATCTCTCGTTGACGAGCTAAAGCATTTCGCCAAAAACTCATTTTCAATTCCATCTATAAAATGTAAAGGCGAGAGAAGTACCAGATTTATTGAAGCGCCGTAATCAGGTGGAAAACTTATATGAAAGGATTGCGCGTTGTCGCTGCCTCAGACACACGACGAAGGGAGATATGTTCCGCCACCACATAATAAATACCACCCTCACCGAAGTATTACTGCCAGAAAGCGTAACATAATAAAATGCCATCATAAAGCCGGCACACAAAAGACATTCGCCATATTCCCGGAGCTACAGTGCCTCGTGATAAATGCAAAATACCCTTCCACCGCAGCAATTTCGGAAGTTGAAGAAAAGTCAGGAAAACGTCCTCTAAACTCAGGGAGTCGAATGATTTATTTTACGAGTTTTTAAGGAGCAACGTGTCTCAAAGCGATATCATCCTAAACGCGAACCTCGGCGCCTCCCTGAAGCCATGTGGCTTCTGAACATGCTACAAAACTATAGTATAGGAAATTGTATCTTTACCATGACACTTCAGAAGCAGCACGTTTTCGCCATACGGGACTCACATTGGCCCCCGTGGGCCTGATGTGTACCTACTGCTCAACTTTTCCTGTATATGGTTTACCTATTCGAACTTTTTAATTAAATTGTTCAAATTACCAAGAAAGGAGGATGAACAATCTCATGCCTCACAACGAAGGAACGGTAAACACAACACGTCTTATCTTCGAAAGGTTCTTGGTGAATTTAGTAGTAAAACCTAAAAGAGTCCCAGCTGATCTCGTGTTCACGTAGCTCACTACGGGTGTCGGGACTGAGAGTGGATTTAGACAGAAACCTGATCAAGTAATTGGGGGGTTGGTTTTATTAATGAACTCTTGAATTCAAAATGAAGGCAATTACGATGGTGTCTAAACTAAGCCTCATAAATTCTTAATATACCTCCACGTTTCACTAAGAAGGTGCACCACTACATTAAAAAGGAATCAATCAATAATATAATTTTGTAAATTTACAATAGCTGCGTTTTTTCATTACTTACTACTTAAACTCTAGATGAGCATCAAATAAATAAAACAATCCAAATAAGTTACTCACTTACCGATTTTTGCTTTTAGAATTTATTTGTTGCGACTTTCCTATTTCAGAGTTTTAAGCAAATTCCGAATATTTAAGCTCCATAAATAAATGTTCACACGACTTTTAACTTAAGTCAAACCAGACATAAAGCAGTAACCATCAGTACTGTCACCAACACCAACAATGAAATATGAAAACGGTGATATCTGTTCGAATATGTGTTCCGAATCTAAATCCAGATAGATTTATGGCTTAAGATGTTTTTTTACTTCCGTGTTCAAGCGTTGATCCCGAGCATGATCAAGATTGAAATTAAAGCTATTTTCAAGTAAAAAATACGACTACCTATGTAAATATAATCGTACCCAATACGATTATAAAAGTGTTTGTTATTTAAATTTAAAAATTGGATAATCGTAGCGTAAGCAGTAACCGAGGTCCTAAACTCGTTTTAAGAAAAAACCAATTGAAAAGTTTCGAGCGCACTAAAAGTAGTACTACCTGTAAAACAGCTATAACCTCCAATACCTTTCCGATTTTTGGTTTGAATTTCTTTTACATTATTTATGTGTTTTCAATGTGTTTTTAATCACTTAATGAGAACAAATAATTTCCTTGCGTAAGAAAAACAGTTTAGTCGTAATAATGTAGTCTAATAACTTAGAAATTACATATGCTTTGGACCACTTTTCAAAATAAGTTTAATAACCAAATATCAGGGAAGTGAGCTCTCCTTAATGAAGTGTTAAAAAGCATAGTTAGAGGTAAATTGAGCAAATTTGTACAAATACCATCTGAGTCTACCGAATAACTCATCTCAATGATGATTAATAGCGTCTTTTATATCTTCTTCCATCAATACTAATGAACCAATATTAAGCAATTCATTGGAAGCCGTTTTATTGCAGCTATTATAGAAAATAACAGTATTATTTTTGAACGTGTTACATTTATTTGTACGCTCATTTTCCTACTATTATTGTAAATAATGCGAAAAAAGTGGTTTCCATAGAAACATCTGCAAAAATCTTATAAAATTACACCACATGATAGACCAACATGATAGAAAGTATTGTATAACAAATCTTGCATCTATCCTTTATGTTTAATATAAGGCATGCATATTAAATTCGCGAAAATATGACCTAGAAAAAACAAGCCTCTTCGTATCGTAATGAAACAAATCTCAATTTCAAATAAAAATATAGGATAAAAAACATCACAACCTAAAAAAAGCACTCTAAATAATATTTTCATAAATAAAATTCTGGCATATTAAGTCAAAAAAAAATTAAAGCAAACCCCCCTTCCCCGTATCCTACATCAAACCCAGAAACAAGCTCGGATTTCCCCTCGACAAAGTCAAAAGGTATGCCATTTGTCTCCGCCAAACAAGAAGTAAATCAAACAATTGATAAAGGAAAAAATATAAAAATAAATCATACAAACTCCTGATAATCAATAAATGGAAAAAATCTATGACCCACCATTATAAAGATAAAACTTAATAATACAAGACTCAATATAACTTCATAAGAAATAGTCTGAGCAACAGCCCGCAAACCCCGTAATAATGCATAATTAGAATTAGAGGATCTTCCAGCTACCATCACAGTATAAACCCACAATCTTGTGCAACATAAAAAGAATAATACACCTAAATTAAAAGAGTATAGCTTTAAAAATATAAGTATTCTCATCCATACCAAAAGAGGTTGAAAAAGAGAAAACACTGGAGGAAAATAGCATTTATAGAACAATAGTCAATAACATTTTTGGCAACTTTCTAATTACCTAAGTTATAATATTATCCTAGATAAAGATTTGAAGGTACATAGGTATTAATTATATATGTACATATATACATGAATTTGCAAAAATAATCTTAATTCAATGTTGTTATTTTCCAAGAAATTCATGCATTACCTTCTGGACTTTGTTCCTTTTAAAATTTTAATTTTAGATTTTAAAATTAGAACTACAACATCGCTACAATCTACTGATTCTTTAATTTACCACTTTAATCTCATATTAAACGTTAAACAGAAATTGTTTTCTTTGATTACAGCCTACAGTATACTGTATAATAAGTCGGCTTAGAGACACATAAAGATAACTAAAATACAAAATAAAAGCCAACAATATAAATAAAACAGTATTATTTCATATTTTCGAGATAAAATCATTTTAAAGCGTCATTGTTCAAGCTGAGTGTTGACATTTTCGGATATTTAAATTTTTATGAGTCTACTGTATTCACACAAAACTATTTTCATGTCTTATCAAAATTTATATTAAATGCAAATAAACTTAATGCAAAATATTTACTAATGAAACCTAAATGTTTAATTTTCATATGCATATAACAATAGTCTTCCAACAATAAATTTTCTACCATATTATTCCAACGAAATCATAGTTAATTTATTTCCATTATATCAAATTAAATCAGAACGACTTTAGAGTGATAAAACTGTCCCTTTTCAATTCCGTATTACTGTCTGAAAATAATTAAAAGGTTTAATTAATTTTCATCTCGGCAAGCTTGAATCATTGAATCATTGCACATGGTTAGCAAACTTTGTAACTGGAAGCTGCAAAATGTACCTTCCCCAAATCCTGTTTCTGTTCTACTTGTTCGGACTTCGGCCTGAGAAACCCATCAAATAGGAACTTCACTTGAATTTGCATACGTATTTTACAATCAATAAATCAAATGAAAATTGTCACATACGTTTTACTATTTTTTTTAGATTATATTAATTAATTAAATAATCATACAATATATTTTAGACTAATCGAATACCCGTTCCCACACGGTTTATGAATTTCTAGTCATCCAGTATGATCGATAACTGGCTCATTACAATTATCAGATTATTTAGAAATTTATTTTTGAATGCTGCAATGTATTGCAAATATTCTAAGAAACATACCAATAATATAAATTTATAAAATTCAATTCAACTTCTTCAAGAACCCTAGTTTCATTAAAAATCGAAACCGCTTGAAAAGTTTTCATCTACTATGTTCCCAAATTATCCAGTAAAGTTTAATGAAAGCACAAAAGTTTTTATATTTACACAAGCCCAGTGTATGACTTAATCCAGTATTTTATATAATTTCTCCACCATTTTCAGTCATTTCGTTAATTGTTTAAGTGTTTAATTTAGGACGTGAAATACTTATCCAGGTATGTTAGCAAAAAACGGCTCATTTTAGTTTTACCTCAGAAAAACATTTCTATACCCTTTCTTCATTTGTACAGTCTACCTTACTTTACTACTAGAAATAATTGGTGTATGGTATGTGGTTACTTTTGACTTAAGAAGCCATAAATGTCTAATATTCATCCTATTAGGTTAAGTCCATATCTTCTAAAACAAATTCTATTTGTTGCACATCTGTTGTTGCTTTTTCTCACAATGTTTTGATCTATTTTTAAACACTTTGGGGAGTCCAGCAGATCAATAGTAGCAATTTAAGCTCAGGGAAAAGGGCTCGGGGAGTAAAAGCATAAAGGGCACAATAACTCGAAATAAGCTCAAGAGGACTATGTATCAAGTGGCGCACTTACATGTTTCAAGGACGGCACACGTGCCGTTTATAACCAGCTTACATGGTGTTTTAGTCGGATAGCACTCGCATTGCACATACACCTCTAGAGTTTCATTAATGAAACTTATTCCAATTTATGTTGGCATTTATGTGACATTCAGTGGCCTTATGTGTTTTCCAAATTATGATCTTTGATTAGTTTCTCATTAGGTTTCGCAGAGTCAGCATAAGTGGCGGCGACACACATATCTGACACCGACATTTTGCGATCAGTGCGGTACTTTGCTGTATGGACTGGCACTGCAGGGTATTAAATGTAAAGGTACCTACCTATTCACATACACGAGTAGGATTCGCACTTACAGTCGCACAATATTTTTATGTTAGACCACATAATTATATTAATTAAATATTTTATTCAGATGTATGTACGCTCACCACGTTATGTTTTTCGGTGGAATTTATATGTTAAAATTATAGCAGAATTTAGATTGTATAGGCAGATTCCGTAGATCAGTCATAAATATGTACATATCTTTTCATACATCCGATATAATTGTAATCAAATACAATTTTGAATATTTTTAATTTTCCCACTAAATTGGCATTCATCATAAAGTGTGCTCGTAAACACACGGACGCTTTTTGTTTCATTGAGTTTCTTTTGTACCACAAATTATTTGAGGAAAGAATCTACACATACCTAGTTAGTATTAGTTATTTATTTATTAATACTAATCTAAAAGGGAAGGGACTCCAATGTTGTAATGTAACTCATTTCCATGTTTTTGAGGATGTTTTTTCTTATAGTTTCGATAAGAATTTATTAAAAATAAACTTATTTTATTGAAAAAGTAGATTTTTTTAAAAAAATGCAATGGGTTATTTAGATTTACATATTTCTCATATAAACCTATATTTGATAACCTTTTAGTTTTGCTATAGGGCTGAAACCAACAAAAAACAAATCAAATTAACAACTAAACTTGAAACATCCACGTTGAATAAAATTGCTTAAAATTAATTAAAAAAAACTACTCCTGGCCCCGAATATTTTTCAACATTTTTTTATATTTTTCAAACATGTTCGGAAATATTTTGAAAATTTTTATTCTATTCAAATTCAAAGTTAACCGTTTTTGAATAAAAAATTCTTAATAGCTTAATAGAAATCAAACTCAAAATCTTTTGATATACACAAATAATTAATGGTACTTTTTGAAAATTAAGTATGCCTCTTTTCTACACTCTAGATTTCGGTGTTTTATTTCAAAGCACTTAAAGTATTTTATTGAGACGCCACCTATCAATTTTTAAACACTTTAAGCGTTTTGAAATAAACCCCTGAGATTTACAATGTATTTAATTTCCTGTAGGTGTATTGTTAAATGTTTAATGCAGTCCAGGAAAATTTTGAATATTTCTAATACTTGTTTTTTTAATTATGCCTCCATTCCCGAAAGGGCTCTCAATATTTCCCGCAAAACTTTGAATTCCACCCATTAAAGAATTATGTATTAAAATTTTAAAAATACCGTCGTTTTATATGAATGTGTCATTCGGAATTTGTTTTATTAGAAAATTTGAGATTTAATTTTTCTCGTTCAAAATGGTTTACTCTTTCATTTTATGGCAACTCCCATACAACGAAAATCATTGTAACAGTATGGCCTAAGAAGTTTACTTCAAAAAATTGGTCAAGTGCAAGTGATTTTCAAATCAATTACATTAATTTATAATTTGATTTGCAAAGTTATATGAAATTATGAACAGTTCGTTTGTCATTTTAAACTCCTCCTGGTTCACAGAGGATTAAAGTTTAGCTTCACTTTAATATTGGAAGCATAAAAAAAAAGATGGGAGCTCGTGCAGAATACTTAATAGCTTAACCTATCACAGAGATGTAAGGGATGAAAATCTCTAACAAAATCAATCTTCGTAAACCTGATAATGTGCAAAATCAACTTGGAAATTTATTTTACATGGTCACAATCTATATCCGCTGAAGGTATTAATCCAATAACCTGAACTCACCTTTGTGGACAGGTTTCTAGTCCGTTTAGATCGAAAGTTAAACGACCGAAACTCCAGCAACAAGTTTTCAAGGGAAAGCTTTTTATTTTTAAGGGCTAAAACTGGAATACACAAGTCGGAATTTCATAGCTATTACTTCTGTGTATGTGGAAAGACAGGCATTACACACCGGGCAATTTATCACTCAGCTATCTTCATAGTCCTAGTCCTACCTTGTACAGACATACGAACCTACATTTAATGTCCGTCCCAGTGGAACATCAAGTTTGGGTTAGACACGCTAAATGGCTGATAGAATACATCGAAGTGGTGAAAATCTTTCTAGTAGATTATTTTTTTTTATTTTACAATTTCCGATTTATGGGCCATCGAATGCGCAATGAACCAGTCGAGCTAATACGCCGGTTGCGGGGATTTACTTCATCTGAGACTGATAAAGTTTTCCTAGATTAAAATGGGTTTCGCTTCGGCAGAATCGCTCCAATTTCATTGGTCATTGCAAGTCATCACTAAGAGAATTAAATTTGAAGTGAAACCACTACTTTTATTAATTAGATGTCTAAACACGAAATAAAATTCCATTGTTACTATTTACAAGCAAATTTAGTTAGTTTATAATACGAATATGAGCCTTCGTCTAGAAAATGTCCTATCCACTCCATTAATATTGGGCACGCAATTCCCACATCGCTCCTAAACTCTGTCAGGTAGCGCTAAAACAAGTGGAATAAGCTACATCTACTCGCATTAAACAAGTCACGAGTCGTACTGTTAATGTCTACCGGAGGATACGTGGGGGTTAAGCGGCTCCAAAATTACATAAGAGGCTTAACTTTGGCTGTCGATCTCCTGGTGTGCATGAAACATGAACTGGTCGATACCCTTACTTCGTACACCCGCCGATTCACGCTAATTATTACATAACCTTCCTGCAATGCTTCAGTTTAAATCCAGGGCCAGGAACTTTGATGTAGATTGCTTGTAGGGAAAAGCATGCTTAGTACACTTGTCCAACCTGCGGAAATATTCTGGAATTTTTTATAAATTCAGATATTATATGTTGTTTAATTACCAGAAAACAAAGAGTTCCACTTCAATACTTCAACATAGGAAAAGTGTTCTTTTCCACCAAATATTTGACTTCAAAGACAATTTCAGACAAACTCAATGCAAAACTAATCTTTTATTAAAATGTTGTTAAATCATTAAATCAGATCGCAAAACATGCAAAAGAAATAGTAATAGGACTTTCAGTTTTAAGTGCAGCCTTTAGAAATTGTTGTTCGTTACTTAATTAATTATTCTTAAACCAATGGAAAATGTCGCGCATAACACCTATGTATTTATAAAGCTGATAATAGAACTAATATTGAAAATTATTGAGGCTTTCCCTAAGCTATTAAATGCTCTAGTTTTTTTCTGAAAGAATTTTTCTAGTAAAGCACATTATTGTGAATGAACAGCATGCATCTCTTGCTCAAAGGTCTACTATTTCAAATCTAACAATATTTACTATTGTAACTTCTGTGCTCGAATATCAATTCCAATTTTATGGTATTCGATAAAATAAAATATGTTGGGTTCAATGAAGCTGTTCTGAGGTGGTTTCAATCGTATCGTACAAGTACTGACCTCACACAAGGGTTAGAATAGGAGACTTATTCTCTAATAATATCATATACCTCGTTTGGAGTACTATAGGAAAGTCGTTTTATTAATAATCTTGTTTTAATATTTTCTTTTGCTAAATTCTTTGATTACGCTGGTGACCTAAAATTGTTCACCTCAATTAAATCATCGATAGATTGTGCTAAACTCCAAATACTTGGATATATTAACTAGCGAAGAAAAGGGACTTATTTGTGTGCCCTGTTCATAAGAGATATATGTTAGCTAGTCATAGTCCTGAAGTAATTAGCTACAAATTATTAAATTATATAAATTTTAAAAAAATACTTAAAATGACCGAATTTAACATGGAGTTCAAGCACTGAAATGTTATTTAAGAAAATACATGAAGAAGAGTCTTCATATTTCATTTGATTTCAAATTAAATTGAACCTATTTAAACATATTTAATATTGTTAAGCTAACTTAATTTAACCTTTATGCAGATAAAGCAATATCTTTCCGAACTTTTCAAATTTTCTTACCTTTATTTAACTCATATACGAGAATTCTCTCTGCTTTAAAATGCTGTAACAATTTCTCAAGGGACATAATTATGTTTTCTGTTCGACGGTAAACAATTTCATTCGAATTACGTTAATTTATAACTTTGCAGATTGTTTCACGTAAATTATATCACGTAGCAAATAATTTGTATGTATAAAAAACTGGATGTTTTCAAAATTTAATTAAAAATTTTTAATTCGCATTTTCGTGAACAAAATTTAAACATTGTGAATAGTCCACCTCACAATTAATGACCAAATTAATCAGCACCGCAACAAGTGTTCACCACAATTTCTTAATTTTCTTTCCAGCGTTCGCTTAAAATTTTTGGTAACTTCATTAGAAATAAGAAATTTCTCTTGGGAATGTAAACAAAAAAATTGAAGTTCATTTTTCTTAAGTTTAAACGGCACTCTGGTATAAGGTAGTGCTTGGAGAGTGTCTTAAGCTTTGATTTGCAATTCTCAAAAAAATTAAGTCTCCTTATGAATAATTCAGGCGGAAAACTTTGTTGTTTACAGGGGAAGCCACCTTTTTATATGAATTTATAACATCTTGAATTACCCTGTCACTTAAGGATTCGTCGTACAATTTACGATGTATTTCATAAAAACTTTTATTTTGTAAGGTTATTATTTATACGCGAGACATAAAGATATGGGCAATTTACAATTTGCTTTAACCGTGTAATTTTTGTTTATTTATAAAATCTTCGATATGGCCTCGGAAACAATCAGTTGTTCAACCGAACCGAATTTTGGGGCAATTCCAATTATGCTTTCTCCATCAACGCGATTTGTCCAAATTGTAAACTTCTCAACCTTAATTTAAAGCTTTAATTAGTTGACTTTCAATTATTACATTTTAATTGTTGAAATATTTCCGATAACATTGAATGTGCAATGGTTCTTTTCTAAGAAAACTATTTCTCTTATTTAAGTTTCTATATGTTGTGCGTACGATTTTAGAAATGTTTTTTTCTGTTCTAATTATTCCATAAACATATTGTTCTAAATATCTTGCATCATAACACTCTTCGGGAAAAAAATCTGTTGCTAGCTTACTTAAAAGAAGTAAGGAAAACGAAGTCGACAAAGTATGTTCTTCTAGATTATGCGAGTAATAATTAGCAAAGTATTGTACAAATTAGTTATATAAGATAAGGTTTTGAAAAGGAGTCGGTTAAGTTAGTTTGCTGTGGCTGCCTACAAAGGCATACTTAGGCTAATTTTGGCCCATTGTGTTATCTTGTAGCGCAGGAGATCATGGTTATATCGACAGCCTCTGTCTGGGATGGTAGGACAACGCGCTAACAACTGAACTACCAGATACCCTAAAAAAGGAGTAATATCTATGTATATAAAAAGCAATTGTTGTTTGCCTGAATTGCATAGACTCCGAAACTACTGGTCCGATTGAGCTCAAATTTTGCCAGTATATATGTTTTGAGTTCAAGATGGTTTAGGATTAGTAAAAGGTTTGAAAATGCTATAGAGAGCGCGTCAAACACAATCAATATTTTTGCTATTCACTATAACTAAGTACGCCATTAGTGCATTTTGTGAAGCGAATATTGACACATTATATGACCAATGACATAACTAATAATATTACACATTACATTTCACATAAACTGGCATATGACATGACAAATTACATGGAATGGCACATAACATGAAAACGTTTAGCGTATTTAATTTCTTGAAGTTAAAAAAGTCTCCGCTATACGAGTATCTGCCATATTAGATTTAAAAAAATCAAACGGATATTTAATTTCACCTTCTTGCAAAAAAAAAAAATTTCTCAGACAAACACACAAACATTAACATTTTATTTTTTGCAGCAATAAAATATAATCGTGGTGTTCAAATTCAAATTTTAAAAGAAAATGTTCAAATGCTAGGTATTCAAATTCAAATTTGAACAAAATAAACACACTGTACAGAGTGCACTGGGCATTGGCTAGTAATTTATATATTTTCAACTCCGCATTGAATTAAATGTTATAAACATTCTAGGTATCTTGTAGCCCGTTAAAGTAACCAACCTAGTAGCCTTAAAGAAAACAAATATTTCTTATTTGTCATAACATTCGATTAAGTTAGGTAAGGTATACGAATAAAAGCTTATTTTTAAGTATTTTATTAATCGATATACATAGATCTTAAAACTTGAATAAAAGCGAAAGATTGAAGCAACAACGTTATATGATAAATTGCAGTTTCTAAATCTTGTTCCCTGTAAATACCCGTACCATAATAAGGTAATAAAAAAGTACTTAAGCTCATGAAAATGTGTATGAAAATTACGAGAATGCATTGGTTTTTCATGTTGAAAATCATAAAATAGGTCAAAGGGTACCTCCCTTTTACTTAAGTACGGAACAAGTAATATATAAATAATATACATATATATTTAATTGCATGCTGATACCCGTCCTTTCGCAATAATTTCGCAAAAAATATTTAATGTAAGCTATTTTCATATTATGCAAATAACAATTTTATCGCATCTCAGTTCACCATTGTCCTTAAAATTATGAGCATTTATTTTAAGAGTTTTTAAACAATTTAGAATTCACCTAATTTTTCTTGTATAGAGAGAGGAGTGTAAAACTTATTTAATTTATATTTTTTACAATTTGATCTGAGAATGACAACATTTTATATCTGTTCATGTGGTAATAGATTCAAACTTCCAAAAACGGAATAGTACAATAACAAACAACTTTACACTGTTTACGCACCTCATTTTCATATAGTTAAAAGTGGATGATTATACTAGAACCCCTCCCGAAACCAAATTCTGAACAATCTTCATAGTCACCAGTGCAGTAAATCTACCAAATGAATTTTGATGAAATATTCAAACTTATCATCAAATTAATCGTAATCCAATATTTGTGAAAACGAATAAGGTAATCATAATTCTACTATTTCTATATTTATTACATAAATCTTTGGTGTAAGTTCATATTTCGTAAATTAAATTCCTTACCTACACAACAAGTTTTCGAAAACTACCATCCGAACGGAAATTAATGTGAAACCATAAAACATGCGTGCAACAAAGTTAATGTTTTATGGTAATTCACCTAATGTGGGTGGGATGACACCTGTCGTATTTTCCAGGCTTTGGTCCCTGTCGATTTTCTCTCTGCAGCGGTCTGCCCAAAATATTCATTTGCACCACCAAACTTCTCTCATATTGTGGCCTCGATGGCTTCATATCCATCCCCATCCCACATCTTTTTTGCTTTTGCACAACAACAGCACCCACTCCACCGCGAGGTGTTTTCATAATTGCCCTATCACAACAGACCTTTACTGTTGAATTTTCCCCATGAAAATTAATAAGCAAAAGTTAGGCGAAATACTTGTTTTATGTTCACGCACATGGCAAAGGGCCCGAAGTTAGTGGGCGCCAAGAAAAGCCCCCAGGGCGCAATGCTGAGCCAGCACGTCCGGGCCACGTAAGTAAAGTTAGCACGCAGCAAACCCCCAATCCACCCTTCCTTGCACTGTCTGACGTATGCTCAGTCCCTTTCCTTATCCTCCTCCCCTGCTTATTATAAAAAATGCAATTAATCCAGATTTAAATCTTTCCCGGCAGCATGTGATATGAACGTTCATCAACGATGCGAGGAGAGTGTGCCCAATTTGTGCGGATGTGACCACACCGAAAGACGGGGACGTATCAATGTTGCCCTCTACGTTAAAGGAAGCCTGCTCACCATAGAAGGTAAGTCGATTTTGCTCCCATGTTTAATTAGTGCAGCATAACTGGACCTGGAGATCGTTTATTCTGTCCGAATTATGTTTCGAACTCAGCTACAGAGCCTTCTTACTCCTGTACCCAAATTAAGCTCACTGGGAATAAACGATTTTGATTACATTCACCCGAACTGCCTTCTGTTCTGCTACATTTGTAAATATTGCTCAACATTAATTTTATACACCTACCATCCTTACTGAACTTAATGTTTCTCGAACATGTTTCGCATGCAAATAAACAAACTTTTATTCATTTATTCGTTTGCAACAAAACATTTGCACATTCGAACTTTCGTTCGAAGTTCGAAATTTTAATAGGCAGATTATAACAATTTATGTGAATACACCATTTTCATTTTCACATTTTGATCTGGTGTAATGGTAGCATTAAAATTATTCTCACCGATGCACACTTGAACAAATTTCAGAAAAACTGAAATTCTTATTTTTATTTGATTAGCGGGGTTGGCCGGAAAATTCTGACCTATTTTCTACCTGCAGATATTTTTACCTTTCAGGTCAAAACAAACAGCTATCGTATAGGGTTTTATTATTTATAATATCTTTCGTCGAATATACAAGAGAACTACTTTTAATATCCTTCATCAGTTAATTGCAAAGTACAGAGAGATAAGGTGGCAGTGGATAAAGCACTTTTAAGGTATGAGTTCCATAAAGGAAGTAACGCATCGGTTGCTTGTAAACACTTTTGTGGCACGTTGGGAAATGAATTGTAAATCTTTGGACTTACTAAAGATGGTTTGCCAAATTTCGTTCCCGAAATTTAAGTCTCAAAGAGTATCGTCAATCTAAGCGGCCATCCAAGGTCAATAGTAACATTTTACGGTGCATGTTGGAGAGTAACCATCATGAGATTTTTAGAATATCGGTGTGTATTCTTTTATACCTAAATTTATCATTATTATTATTTTATATTATATTTATATTTTAATAGTCTCTACATATCAAAATTCCAATTATTACCAAGATTGCAGCAACTTGAAGTGCTATTTTATCTTTTGAATCAACTCTTATATTGCTAATAGTTTTATGGTTCTGATATTAAAATGATTTTAAGACTCTGTTGCGGCATTTGATTTTCTTTTGAGTTTTACTTAAAACTACGTACTTTTTTTTAAATATCTCGAGATATACTCAACGGATTTTGATGAAATTTACAGCATATTTTCTATAGAATGTCAAATAGGAAGTATCATACAATTTTACTAAAAAATCAGAGTTTATTTAAACCGCTAACATTTCTATAAGAAATTGTTTACCTTTTATTTGTCTATGCTATGCCCTTTATTTGCAAGAAAACAATTTGTTTTCGGTTTTCAGACGACAGAAAACCTTTTCCTCCATCTGTAGAAATTTTAAAATATATTTCCTACTAAGTAGTTTATATCTTTGCCATTTTTTTAATTAGTTTAATTCAGTTTTTTAGTGAATTCACAAAAAATACGAGTATGATGTTTTTATGGTGGAACACCTTAACAATACGTCAAATACAATACAAAATAAACTTTTCCTTTCATTATCATTGAAAACGAAAATTCTTTTAACTTCTGTTCTTTTTACAAAATCGAGTTGCCTGTTTGTATCAAAATTAAAAAAAAAAAAACAGTGTAAACCTAATACTCTTATTGACCTCACTATGAAATATACCCGTATACTTTCAAGCTTTCAGCAATTGTTTCTTCGACTAAATTTTAGAAAGTCTGCTTTTCTAAATCTTAAGTTAAACACTTTTTTAATACTTTACGCAATTTTATATTGACAGCTTGTTGTTTGATAGCAATTAAAATTATTTAGTTTCTTCTAAAAGAATTTCTTTTTAGTAATAAAATCAAAATGCATTTCGGTAACGACAGAATCATCAGGCATAAAAATAACTTTTCTCATGTTGATGTGATTGACGTTTTTCTGAAATACCCCGGGAGCCTGTTAATGATGAGAAAATCGTCAACTAAGGCGAAGTTGAAAGGAATTGTATACGCCATTTCCCATGTCCCTCGCCCCTCACCCCCCGCTCCCATAGGTAAATCGATTTATTATATCACGAATTCGTATTTGCTCATTTCTTGATTGAACGTCTGTCTTCAGCAGGCATTTATATATTTGGAGTTCGGTGGTTTTGTATTTAATTTCATCTAATCAAGCTAAGAAGTATGGTGAAGGGTAGCTCTAGAGTGCTCTTTGTTTTGGTACACAAGGAGAAAGTAATGAGGCTACTTCAAACTAAATAAGTGCCTAAGATAAAATGAAAATAAGTAGCATTTCTCAAAGGTGTACAATAATACGTATATTATCTTTATATTGTATTATATTTCATGAAAATTATTCATTTTATTGATAATTTTATCTTCCATTGTTAGGGGCTTTAAATAGCTTAAGAAAAACGGTTTCATTTCGGATTGTCTAACACCAATTCGTTTAACCAGGTTCTGTCTATAGAATAAAATGAAACACCACCGTTTACATCAGCACTCATATGTTATAAATTTGTAGACCAAATAATTTGAAAAGAATATATTGGAAAAAGTCACCGATTATCTGGAAACCTATAATAGACAGCACAAGGTTATTCGATTTTAAAGTTCTAACTCCTGACCTAGGTTTAGATATTTCGTCTTAAAAAATTAATTTTAAACCAATCAACTAAAATTAAAATGGTCACCCACTATGATTATTGTGTTTATGGGTTTCATTCTAGTTTTTGTGCAAAACAAAATTTACACTACAAGTAAAATCTTACAATTTTCTAATTTCTAATAAAAGAAATTCGTTCAAATTATCCCCAGGAGAATATCCAAAAACAAGAACAATTTATAAACTCTAAATCTTTTTAAAAGCATAAACATTAATTTATTTAATATTAAAATTTAAATTGAGATTATATTTGAAATCTAACAAAAGAAGGAGAGAAACCAAATAATTTTTTACGTTACAAAAAAATTTTAATACCCAATTTATTTATTTTTAATTTTGGATTTTCTAATTTCAATGAATTCGTTTTTGCCGTCTTTTTAAGTGTCACAGGAAGATTGCGTGTTATGTCTAACCTTGGAAGCATATGCATTATAGAATTTGATTTTCTATTAGATTTATGGAATGAATGAAAGGGAGCAATCCAGAGTGGAGTTAAGATTGTCCCAAACTTCATTTATCTTTCCCATAATGGCCGCTTACGGATATCTAACAAAATTCATTTATTTTTAAAAGGACAAAATTTCTTTGTTATACCGTAATCTGCAATCGAACCCTAATCGGCAAACATTTTCCTTTCTTTCATTCTAGTGAAAGAAGGCGCCAACTTGATTCCGATGGATCCGAATGGGTTGAGTGATCCTTACGTGAAGCTGAAGCTAATGCCAGACGAGAACGAAAAGACAAAGAAAAAGACTAAAACTATTAAATCATCTCTGAACCCTGTTTGGAATGAGACTCTCACATAGTAAGAATTATTCGCATCTGTTGATCCCAGCGTTTTCTATACAGAACATTTCTTGTACATCTGTAGTGACCTGAAACCAGAGGACAAGGACCGGAGAGTTCTGATTGAGGTTTGGGATTGGGACAGAACATCCCGAAACGATTTTATGGGCTCTTTGTCCTTCGGAGTGTCGGAAGTTATTAAGGTAAGAGGCAACCTCTCAAATACCTTGTGAATGAGCACACATCCAAGGGGGTATTATTTCTCTAAAAAAATAGACCCCTGTTGACGGGTGGTTCAAGCTGCTCACTCAGGAGGAAGGTGAATTTTATAATGTACCTTGCACCGATGAACACACAGACCTGGCTAAGTTGAGGAGCCAGATGAGGGTAAGCGAGTTAGAGCCTTTAAAAAAACCTCCACGAATTGACGCCCCCAAATCATTTTTAGAAATCATCTGTAACGAAAAGGGCTCCACAGCGCTCAGACAGAGATGTTCCTCACAATATGACCAAGAGGGACATGATAAGAGCCTCCGACTTCAACTTCCTCAAAGTGCTGGGCAAGGGCTCATTTGGCAAGGTTCCATTTTCAATTCCCTGCCCGGCGTACTATCTCAATTCGTATACTTTTTTAGGTTCTGCTCGCGGAGCGGAAGGGCGCGGACGAACTTTATGCTATTAAGATCCTCAAAAAGGACGTTATTATACAAGACGACGACGTCGAATGCACCATGGTAGAGAAGCGGGTGTTGGCTCTGTCGGAAAAACCGCCCTTCCTGGTGCAACTCCACTCATGCTTCCAGACTATGGTTCGTGACCAGTGGAACATTATTACATTTCCACTTAATTCCGTTTAACGTTTAATTCAATCCCTTAGGATCGACTCTTCTTCGTCATGGAGTACGTCAACGGCGGCGACTTAATGTTCCAGATCCAGCAATGTGGCAGATTCAAGGAACCAGTCGCAGTGTATGCCATCAATTATGCGCCGCTTAAAAGCACAATTTCAGCGCTAACTGCGAATCTTTTCCCTGCAGGTTCTATGCGGCAGAGATAGCCATCGGGCTGTTTTACTTACATTCCAAGGGGATTATTTACCGGGATTTGAAGCTAGACAATGTCCTGTTGGATGCTGACGGTCACGTTAAAATTGCTGACTTCGGGATGTGCAAGGAGGGAATTACCGGCGAAAAGACGACCAAAACGTTTTGCGGAACACCCGACTACATAGCACCTGAGGTGAGAACAATAAATGTGGTCTTCCTTCCTTCCCTAATTATTCTAGGGCTTTTAATTTTCCGGCGAGCAACGTAAGAAATTTCATTAATTGCAAAAAGGACAACTTTCGTCCACTTATTATTCTAACAAAAATTTAATTAGGAAACTACTCAAATTAAAGCAGCTTACGATGCGATACGAGCTCTTCTAAATTAATTTAGAAAAAAGCAAATAAAGTGTGGACTGCGATATTAAAATTAAAGTTAAATATTTAGAAAATTATAACAAGGTAACATTAAAGCAGTATAGTTGAAGTTTGAAAAATATGTCCACTTTCGAGTTTTAATTTTAGGTCTGAATAAATTTACAAGATCTGAACACATTTTATTTTGTCTACAACTTTTAAAATAACTAAATAAATTATTTATTTTATTATTTTGCTCATCATAATAGCTGCATTTTTATTCGCCTATCAATATCAAACTTTCTTATTAATCTGAGGTTATCAGTAATCACCCGCAGCAAAGAACTATTCACAACTTATTCATATTTTAAACTCAAAAATTACTTCGAGTTTTACAATTTTGCAATTCATAAAAATCTTTCAATTTTTACAATTCGTCGTTACTATGCTGCTCCTCTGACTTTTTTCTGTTATAAATCAAAACTCATAAAAATGCATATACCTTAAAACTTAGCATTGTATATTAAAAACCTGAGTGACATTCATGATGCTCTACTTTAAAATTTCAGCTTCTTAAGACATTACAAATTTTGTATTGTTTTAGATAATCTTGTACCAAGCCTATGGAAAATCGGTAGATTGGTGGGCTTATGGCGTTCTCTTATACGAAATGTTAGTTGGCCAACCTCCTTTCGATGGAGAAGATGAAGAAGAACTATTTGCCGCTATTACCGACCATAACGTTTCATATCCGAAAAGTTTAAGCAAAGAAGCCAAAGAAGCATGCAAAGGAGTAAAGATCAGAGATTTGCTTACAATTTGTCATCAAAACTATATCCAAGAATATTTTCAGTTCCTTACAAAACAACCTGCAAAACGGTTAGGAAGCGGTTCCACAGGAGAAGAGGACGTCCGGGTTCATGCGTTTTTCAGGAGACTCGATTGGGAAAAAATAGAACTACGCGAAGTTCAACCTCCGTTTAAACCTAAAATCGTAAATAATTTATAAATTCTCAATCTATCTCAAGATAGATCATAACATTTCCATTTTATTTTAGAAACACCGCAAAGATGTATCGAATTTTGATAAGCAATTTACATCAGAGAAAACTGATCTAACACCGACTGATAAACTTTTCATGATGAACTTAGACCAAAACGAATTCATAGGGTTCTCCTACTTGAATCCAGAATTTATAACCCATCTGTAAGGAAACAGAGAACATCAATAAAAGATTCATCTCCTTATAGTAATGAGTAATAGTAAGAATCTCCACTAGCTTAAATTATGACCGAAGTAGCGACAAAGACAAAAAAAAACCTTTTTTGAAATTGAGAACGTTGCATGACGTTGCGTATTTACTCTCGTATTTTTAAGTTGAATAGCAATAAGACAAGGTCATTAACAGAAAAACCTTGAACAAATTCATTAACATAATAAATACAGTTTTTTAAACATATCAAATAATCGGAATAACTATAGCGTATAATTCTACTATTACTATTACAATTACGAGAACTAGCTAAAGGTTATTGTTATCTTTCATCAATGATGCTGTGGATGTTAAATTTTTTCATACTCAAGAGGCTAATTTAAAAAAGAAAATAAAAAAGCTTACATTCGGATAAATAATTTTAAATTTAGAGAATTATACGATCTTACCAATTTTAGAGTTGAAAGTTATTTCACCTTTACAGCATTATGTACACACTTTATTAAGACGTTTTGGATACTTAATATATTTGAAGTCTAATAATTTTATAGCCATTCCAACCTTTCGAGCATTCTATATACACATGTTAAAGGGTACAAACATTATCTAGCGTGGTTTATATCTCACGGCACACTGCTCTTCCTTGACTTTAAAAAAAAAGTGTAGGTTATTTTATATCATTCACCCATTACAGTTAAGAATATAGAAATATTTAATAGAATTCTATTAACAATGGAAAAAAATTATGGTTTTTAAAATCATTACCTCCTATTCTCAAGCAATGTTTGATTCAGAACTGGAATTTGTCTCAGATGCTTGCAACCTGGCCTTAAACACGTCTACAGGTGCCAAATCAGAAAATCAGACTATTTTACAGATTATTTCATTTAAATTAATAAAATTCGAGGGCGGAAAGGAGCTGATTCCACACGAAAACGGAAGGCGCTCATCTTATGAGTGTGTAATCGGTTGACTCCCGAGTATCATATACTCGAATTATTTTATATACCGAATGTGGAAGACACATGGATAAAATATGAATGATTTTATACAAAATACCACAAATTTGACAACCAACCTGGTTGATAGGAGCTTACAAAGGCACTTTTTGGAACAAATTTTATAAAATTCTTCCAAATACATTTTAGTTACCTTTGATTTCAATAAGTTAGAAAACAAAAAACCAGTCCCAATTTAATTAGTCAAAGTTATGTGTTTTATTTGCTCACGAATACTGAGGATACTGACGAATTTATGACGAGTTAGCACTTTCCCCGCATTCATAATATAAATTCATTTTAATTTTACAATTGATGATAAATGAATGCGTATTTATTAAATTATACAACCTAACAAAACCCAATGTATATACGTATGACATTTTCAATAGACGCATAGTGCTGTTGTAACGATGAAGCTATAGCCCTACAAATTGCTTAAAAATAAATTAATTTTATCCTATATCATTGTTGCAAAAAACAGCCGATATAACGAAGACAGCACACTACCTTTCTTAACCCTTTGCCTTAAAACAACGTGCTGGAGACGTGAGCGTCTTTCTGTGCCTAAAATGAGAACCTCGTATTAAACACGTGACGTGTTTTCTGATCTAAAGTGAGAAGCTCGTATCAAACAATTGATTGTTTTTACACGAGAATGTTTTTGCATTATTGTTATTTTTTATTACAGTTCCAATATCAAAATTATATGGTTTTTTTAAAATAGTAAATGCAGTACTATTAATGTCCATTGGTTTGCGCAGAATTTGGCCTGATAATGAAACTGCTTCTGGTCACGTTGCATGAGAAAAACTCAGCATCGAAAGTGGCACACACAATCGTTGCCACCGATAAAATCTAATGAAAAATTATTTTATAATTTATATAATCATTGTGTAGTGCAGACTATAAAATTAAGAAAATTGTCTAGGTGTATGCCCAACACTTTTATATTGTATGACTCAGGAAAACAGTATATAATTTATACAAATAGTGATCAGTATAACTAAGTGTAGCATTTACACAGTCATTTATGTAGCCCAAAAGATCAAATCAACCCAAGTTTGTCTTAACTTACTCAATTTGCAATTTGAAAAATTGCATGTGTATTTTAATATCGAATTTTATAGTTTTTCATTAATTTTTTAAATACTATTATATCATTTTAAACGTCTTGTTTTATATTTAGTATTTGGGTTGTTGGGTATGTTAGGTTCAGAAATGGATGAATTTAAAGAAGCAATAAAAGATAGTTACATTTTGACCCGTCCAGGAGACTGAGATTTAACGTTTCCTATTAAATCCTTTCCATAATCCCATAAAATATACGGTTCTCCTTCCCAAACATCAATAGACATTCACTTCACAATTACATTTCTTCAATTGATAATAATTTGAATATTATACTTTAATTTTCCGTTTCTAGTCCCAAGATAAAAAGAAAGAAAAGCTTCTTTAGAAGATTCCATTGATCACCGAGTTCTTTTGGGAAAATCCTAAGAACCCCTACCCCATCAAGTATGGCTGTGCCGAGAGATATAAATTCAAGCTTACAACGCACCATTCAAAAGTAACTCAAGTAAGACTGAAGCGCTTACTTATCTTCCTAATCTGACACAAAATTACAGAAGACCACCAATTTTATCAAAACAGGAATTCCTACTTCAAACAACAAATTCACTACTGATAACATCTGAAATTTTTGAATCGAAACATAGCAAATACATAGCTACGGACTGTCCAACATACACCTTAGCTGCAAATATGACAACAGACTATCTTTGTGATACTTCTATTATTATTAATACTATACATAGAGATGCATATTATAAAAACAACATTTACTGAAAATAAATCTTTGCAATTTGACTCGTACGTATATGTGTATATTTAAATAGAATGGTCCTCGCTAACAAGTACTGCTTCGAACTGTAGCCGAGGACCTTAAAATTAGTAGATGGTAAAATGTTTATAAACCATTTGAGGAATATTCGCTTATTTATGAATTCATTGTAAGCAAAATTGTTCAATTACATATATTTTTGTCAAATTTAATGAAATTGTAAGAGATAACAACAATTTAGAGGAATCTCGATGAGAAACATTTGAATTTAGTGTAAATTAGTAGAAAGCATGAGTGATTTTACTTATTAAGCAAAGTTTGTGAGCATTTTACTCATTCAAAATCGATTACTGCGATTAGCTTATTTTGTTAGCTCAGTACTTTGCCTTTTGAGAACATCAAACCTAAGCAAAACAATTTTTCATAGATAATTTCGAATAAAATCAAATTTTCGTGTCGTGAATGCTTATTGTACTGAATGAAAGAATGTGATCCAATGGTCGCAATGGTGTAAATATGATTAATAGAAAGATTCAGATTCTTTAGATATGTTAATCTTAAGCATATTTCTAAGTGGCTAAGTAAATTCAATAATTAATTATGAAACTGATTATGACAATCTTGTAGTGGTTTTATCGTCAACTTCGAAAAAACATTCCAGTAGTTGTGGCCCGTATAAGGGAAAATTAACAAAAGAAAAAAGACATGTAAACGTTTCCACCTACAACTGTCGAAGCTATGGTTTTCTATAGTATTTTGGATAACTATTCCGGGGCTGCGGGCATGCCTACAAATATCACAGGGTGCCAAACGCATAATATTAAAAGGGCAAGTTCTCGAAACAAACTATACAGGCATGGAAACGCAGCATACCATCGACCAATTAAATAAGTTTCAAATAAACGATTAAGAAGGTCACTTAAACCTTTTCTCAATTAAACTAAGCCTATGATGATATTTTAATGTACCAACAACTATTTGCCTCACGTACATTTTCTTATTGTAAAATATTCCAATATTTTTCTTAATTTAAATTATTGAGACAATTTTTCGTAAAAATAACTAAATTTTGGATGTAAATTCTTTTTAAGAATATCTAAAAATCTTGTATAAACTCGGAATAATAGAACATTATAAATTTGCCGATATATATGGAATTTAGGACTATGTTTAGTCTCACAAAGACTTAATTGTCCACAAATCTATACAACAACAGTAGATTAAATTTGATCTGCAATCTCTTCGACTATTATATGACTTTACTGAGATTAGTAGGAAATTATATAATTAATAAAGAGAAAAACTATTAAATCTACTTTCCAATTTATGAGTTTCATTCCAATCCGGTGTGGTAATAAACTAAACCCAAATTTGGCTAACTAACTAAAGTTTTTAAAAATTTTCTAGATATGACGTTGTAAATAAATCGAAATTTATTACACTGATTTTGTTGCATCTTTAGTTTGATGTATTTATTACTCCAAATTTTGTGTCAAACTTCTTAGTGAACAAGTTAGAACCACTTCATGTGTTCTACAACCTTCATAGAATAATATTTTGCATAGAGGGTGTTTCATAGTGGATATGCCAAAATGAGTGGGATAAAAGATCTGACTTAGATAACCGACAAATTTTATGGCAGGGAGAAGCTCGGTTACGGGTGGTTCGTAAATTCCAATTTTCCATGGTATGCACATCACTATTTTATTTTTATCTTTCGATCCACTCAACGCAGCGACATCCAACTTACGTCAAAAATCGAGTATCGTAATTTCTATTCCAAAAATCTCAACAGTGTTGATCTACCATCGCTTACTCCAGATTCATTCACTTTCGAAAGTGGACAAAATTTTCTTTATATTTCTAAAATTCACATTTTTTTTCGTCGAATTTTCTGTAAAAATAAAAATAGAAGGAGGGTAGAGTTTCCTAAAGAACCTTAACTCGTAATAAAATGGTGATGTGCATACCATGAAAAATTAGCATTTACAGATCCCCCTGTAAGTCGAAAACGGTTTACATGGCCAAGTAATTTGTTATTTGTCTAGGTCAGGTCTTAAATTCCACCTATTTTGGCATACCCACTACGAAACACCCTGTATAAAAGAGCAAAGAAGCTGGTGATCCAATAAATTTCTTAAATTAATCTATTCATATAGAAGAATAAGAAAGACTTTAATTATCATAATTTCGTCTTTAAACCTTTGCCAAAATACCGTTTTACTTACTTCAAAATTGGATATATCGATGATTATTAAAGTGGTCTAAGTCAAGAAACTAAAAAATGAATTTATTACGTATCTTGTAGTTTTATTTTTAGTAGCTGCATATACAAATTTACAAGGTGCTTGCCCAAAAAACAAGTAAAATACGTAAGTATAAAAAATGTTTAATTGTTCCTACCATCGTAATCGTCAGCACAAATTATTGTTTTCTATCTGTGTGTCTGTCTGCTCGCCTAATTCGTATGTAGATAACATTGAACCCTTTCTCTTCGTGTGATTTTTTATATTTATTTTAAAAAATATATTGTAATATAATAAATAATAAAAACATTTATCACATAAATATTTAAACATTTTCAAATCGAAACGCTCAGCATTTGTATTTCAAAAGTAATAACCCCACATTTGGTTTACCATTACACATTTGAAATGCATATTTTTAATTAAATTAAATATTCGCTATGTTTTACAGAAATAAGAAGAGAAAGAACGATAAAAATGAAAAGTTTTTAAGTAGATACAACGTGAAAGTGCTTTTACACGCTGTTTATTGGCAAAGCTTCCTTATAAATGAACACACATACAATTTTCTTTAATGTGCTCTAACACCAAAAATTTAAACTTTAGTTTCCCATCATCCGCCAACAACACTACTCAGATTTTGTTGTTTATAAAAAAAAAAAAAATACTTATTATAACCGGCAAAAATTTAAGAGTGATTGAACAATAAAACAATAAATTTCAAAAGTAATTTGTTTCAAAATGTTTTGCAGTACCAAAAGAAGGCGAAAAGTAAGATGTAAGTATTTTTGTTTTCCATTACACCACCATTAGAATCTACAGGAACGATTATTCGACGTTAAGTTCAATCGGAGGTATCAATAAAACAATCTAATAAAACGATATAATCTTCCAAAAATTTCTTAATCGACTTTTACATCAAACCCTTATTTTAAACGTAAAAAATTCTGGACTTTAGCCAAAATTAACTCGAGAAAATTATTTAAGAAATAAGAAAATATGTAAAGCAAGAAAATAAATGGAAAGTATTACTCGTAGAAGTAGGAAATTAATTCAGTGAAAGATAAAATTTTAAAATACCCAATTGATTTTGTTCAGAAAAAAACAAATACAAAACATTTCAAATTTCTTAAATCTATTTATTTTTAGCTCAGTCCGACATATCCAAAAGACTCAATTTATTTTCCATTACCCCAACGAATGCTGTAGCGTTTGTTATAAAACAAAACTCCAAATTTTTCTGGGTATCCGCAGGCTTTCTTTAGCATACCTCTTTTTCGTTGTTATGTGTAATTTGTCTACCGGTTTAATGATTTTACTTACAACTTCTACAGATCGATTAAAAGAGCTTTGCTCTTGCAAAAATATACAAATCCACCATCAGCTGACGAACTATTTTTGAACACGATTTATTTAGAATTTTCGTTCGGAGATCATCTTTGAAGAAATTTGTGTCAGTAGTAAGCCGGGAGCTGGGTCCAAACACAGCTGAAAACATTTTAATTTTCCTTAAAATAATGTAAAATTATCTCTGCAAAACGCTTTGTGTGTGTCTTTTTATGTGGTTGTGTTAGACCTATATTGCCATTATGGCAATGCTAAAGGGATGCTGGAAAGTTGATAAAAACGATGAAGGTCAGAATTGCTCATTAATTTAAGCGTTACGACTATATTTAAAAAAAAAACTCACACAAGATCATGTAAACCGAATTTTGCATTCAAATTTAAAACCAAATTAAATCCGTTTCACATACATACCAATTTGAAATCGTTTTCATTATGAACAATGATCTGATTACTGGAAATGAAGATTTACCTCAAATTAGCTTGACAATATTCAATAGATTTAGTACATATGAGTTCCAAATTCATACATAAATAACTAAATTTTTCGTACATATTTAATTAAATTTTTCAGCTTGTTTCATTGATATTGAAAGTGACGAAGAATCAGAAGACGAGGATCCCAATCGAGTGTATTCTCAGTGGTGTTTTCTCCCCGATTTGTTACTTGAAGAAATATTTTCCTACTTGACTGTTCGCGAGCGATATTACTGCAGCCTTGTAAGATAAAAGGTCTGTTCGTTTATCTCTGATCTCGATCAGATAAAATTCAAGTAGATCAACTTAGATTAGTTCAAAAAAGTCTCAACGATCGCAAATCATCAGTTAAGATCATCACGTGTCAAAAGTGAGATTGTGAGAAAAATAAATTTGAAATTTTATTAAAGTAAGTTATTGTAAAAACGAAAGTACGAAAATTCTATTCGAATAAATCGGTTGGAATATTCTAAAGTCACCTGATTATTTCCAACAGATGTAACTAATTGGACCTTTTCTATCTAAAATAAAAGGTAAATTTAATTTATTTTTCGTATAATGGTTAATTTTTAGCCTTCTACTTGAAAACTAACTTTTAAAACAAGAATAAGTACCTAAAACACTTTAAATAACTTCTCAATCGTTAACTGCAAGAAATTGCCAATTGCTCTGATCTAATTTGATCTACAAAAATGTGTGGATCAGTAAAGATCGATAGTTCTCAACTTAGACCAGGCTCAACGAACGCGGATCTCTTGATCTTTTCTGATCTAGATCAGTCAACGAACAGACCTAAATATAGTTTCTTTTGAAAAAAATTGAACTTTAATTAAAAAAAAAAAACAAGGTATGTCGCAACTGGTACAGGGCGTTTCATCTGCCTCCTGTTTGGAGAAATTTCATCGTTGACGATCGCACGTTAACAAGGGCGAAGTACAATTACTACTCTGGATGGCAGCACTGTTTGGATCACTTAAGAACCCAAAACTGCCTAACTCGTGTGGGACGATACATAAAAGGTTTGGACTTTCGACCTGAGCACAGTTTCAACAATATGTACCAATTTATGACACTCATGACATGGTGTATAGAAAAGGTAAATGGCCTTAATCTAAAAGAAAATTCCATCTTGAGACTTACAGAAGAATAATTAAAAGAGCCGCGAGCAGAATTGTCAGAAAGAACTTTCAGGCATCGGATCCAAGATAAAAAGCTTTGTTTACGTATTTCCTTGTAACATGTCCCAGACAGACGATCCCCAGGGGATTAAACTGTTTGGAACTGGAGGTAAATATACTTTTTAAATTTTATATTATTTTTGAATTTTATTAATTATTTATATTTACCACACAGGTGAACTCTTGGCTGCCTTAAAACGTTTGTTAGCAAAATTGACAAGTCTTCAAATACTGAAGCTGACCGATCTGGTGGTAGAAAGATTCGAGGCTAATCACTTACTAGATGAAGTTTTAGAGTCATGCTGCTTAATGCTGCGAGTTCTTCATCTTGTAAACGTGACAACAGTGCACTGTCCAATAATGCACGTTGGTCTTTTTCTGAACCTACAAGTAAGGTCAAAACAACACACTACTTAATATAAAATCAATGCAATTTAATGCAAAAACTAAAAATAAAATTCACTGCATTGTAGGTTGGATTTTTATACAAATATCAGCAAAATAGTTGTGTTAAATCCAATCCAAATGTTTTTTCAATTGTAAAATTTACGAATACCCATTGGAAATAATTCGATTTACCATTTAATTTAATTAATTAGATTTTAGCAAGTTAATCATTATTAATTTAAAAATCTCTAAAAACCTATTCAGAAATTAAATTAACAATTGAGAAGTTGATTCAACTATTTTCGATGTAAATTCTAAAATTAGTTGCAACTTTGAATGTAAAACTCTTGAGTGTTAAATTATTTTGAAATTATCAAATTTAAGTAAATATTTAATTATTTAAATAATGTGTAATTGAGTGAACATTTTGCTTGTTGATTTAGAAATATCAGCAGCGAACGGCAAACTAAACAAAATGTTTTGGATCAAATTGAATCAAATTTGATTCAAAGCAATTTAGAAAGGGCAGGTACATCGCGCAAACCAAATCAAAGATAGTTGACCCATAATCGATATCGATTTTAATGGACTTATACCGCTGAGAGAAAACATATAATAAAAAGAGAATAACACCCAAAATAGAGCCCTGCGGTACGCCTAAATGTACAGTCTGTTCAACAAGAAAGGAAATTTTTATTTCTAATTTTTTTTATATGCAAGTATATTGAAAGTACTACGACGCAATCAATTAATAAACTGTGTAGTCTCCTATATCGGTATCAAGATTGGCCTGGCATCTTCTGGTCAAGTTTTCAACGAGTTTTTCCGCATATTTAGTCGACAGCGAACGCCGTATCTTCCGAATCACCCATGTTAGCTGCTTCAGATTGCATACAGGCCTTCTAGCGAGTAGGCTCTTCATTATGCCCCACATATTCTCAATTGGATTGGCGTCTGGCGATTGAGATGACCAGTCCAACGTTTTTATGTTATTCTCTGCCTTCCAGATCCTACACAGTTGACTCCGATGTTTGTGATTGTTAATTTTCGCGCACTGTGAAGTTACAAGCAACACTGAAATTACCTAGTATTGGCGTCGTAGCCCTTCCATGGTCTTTTATCTTCTTTGAAAAATTGCAGTTCCGTTCTTGTTGAACAGACTGTATATATTCCGCATCCGAAAAGTGTCTATTTATTTTTGCTCTTTGCGATATGTCTGTCAAGTAACTTCTGAAGCACTCGAGCTCTTTGCCATCAATTCCATATTTATGCAATTTATGGATCAAAACATTCATGTCCAAATTTCAAAATCCCATTTTAAATCGAGAAAAGAACCAAAATAACACATCCTCTTTCTGATTCTGTTTTCCAATCATTTAGAACTCCAATGAGAGGCCAAATTCAGATTGTTCCTCACATAATATGTCGTTTTCATCACTAAAATTTCGTAATTGGAGGTTTACCACTTCCTCCGCAATTGTAGTACAAGTTTAATCGATAATGATAAGAGAGAAGGATATCGGGTGTAAAAGATTTTGACTCTTAATCGACCCTCCGATTCACGATCTGTGTAATAGGTCGATTTTATAAAAACTACTTAAAACCAAATCGTCATGTTTCCCAATACGTGTTTTTATTTCCATTAGTTTTCTAATTGGTTGGAAATTAATGTAAAACTTTCAAATACCAAAGTTAGAGATCACATGACGATGTTATACATATTTGAAAAAATCCCTTTTGAGGTTTTTACCTATATTAACTATATAAAAAACCCATTTTTCATTTTGGAATATCTTTAAATTTCTAAAAATGTTTAAGGTACTAGTCATCACTCCTCAGAACATCGATGATGACGTCCTCGTATTACTGGGGGACTCTAAAATAAGACATCTGCATTTACTTCAAAACCGATACACGCCGTCTAGTTTAGAAATTAGTCCGTGCAGCCAAAAGGCTTGGAAAGGCTTGAAACAAGCGAACCCCAATTTGAGGGTTCACATTAGGGTGGAGTCGGTATCAACCAAAGATGCTGAGTTTGTTTTTCAACCAGAGGCTCCTGTCGGTAGTATTTTGTACAACGCTCCTCGGACAAGAGTAATTTCTACTTTTATCGCAATCACGCAAACAGATATTGGAAGCTGATTCTCTTTTCAGATAAAGCCCGACCTCATTCTTAGGATTGTGGACTTCTACAGGAAAACGCTTGCTATTTATGGTCATGAGTTGCTCCCTAGGTTTATCAGCCCCAAGCCGTTCACTAATCGGGTTGACAGCCTTTTGGTCCTCCTAGTAAGAGAATGTCCGAACATAAGCACTTTAGTATGTTAAATAAAGTAGAATTGTCTAAATCTAAGAAATATTTCATATTTGGTACAGGTCATAAGAGAGAAGATTTCATCCGCAACTGTACTGTTGCTAGCACGGTCTGCACAAAATTTAAGGTATCTTCATGTTCGGCGTTTCTGTGTGATCTTAAAATGTGATTGGCCACGCAGCCCAGAGTGGTCCAGGGAATTTTATTATTGGCTGCGAAAATCTTCGCAATCTTATGAAACACTTGAATGTGAAATTAGTCAAATTCTTGGCTTTAAATGGTCTTTACTGAGTGACAAGGAATTTAAGAGAGTTGATATAAATGTTAGACATGCGTTATGACACCTGTGCGAATCTTTTAATAAAGTCTTTGTTATTTATTTTAAGAATATAAAATTTATTTATTTCTTAAAAAAACTAAGCGCATTTTTAAAGGAACGATGAACGGATAAATAAAATGAAACGTCAACATGTTCATCGAATATATTAACAATTTTTGAATATTTCGATTTGTTTTCTTTTCGTTTTTCTTTTTATTTGACTGTTAAAAATGCTTGTAACTATTCGGGATTGCTTAAAATTTAAGGTCAGATTCGAAATTCGGCCTCTATATTTAATATAAAATAAAAATTATTGTTCATCACACTGGTTCGCTACTTTCTACTTTAAAAATATCAATCGCATATTCGACATCAGCGATTTTTAAAACCTTATCTGCTTATTTTTAAAGCATTTAAGAAGCATCACTGACCCTTACAAAACCTAAAATTGTCTCAAAACAATGAAATTTATTGTGTCATAATAAATAGCAAAATTTTAAGCTGAAAATTAGGGATGGTTCTTAATATAAAACGGCAACTTCAGTTAAATTTAAAGTAATTTAATATGAAAACAAGTTTATACAATTAAATATTATATTAAAATCTCTAAGAGTTAACACAGAGCCCGTGCGGGTCTTGGTCGGCTGTTAATAACAACGGAAAACAACAACTAGTGTATTTACACGAAAAGTGTTGATTCAAGGCATGGGGTGATCATTAGTCTGAGATTATAGCACCAAACTGATTCGTCTCGCGTTAATATTTTAAGTCTGTTACGTGATTAGAGAGAGTCCTGCATCTTAAGGTTCTAAAAGAGTAGTATCGAAACTTATTTCACCCTACGCCTACTAAGAGTGTCCTTTCGCAGATCACTAGATCTCTTCTCCAAAGTTCTGTGGCCTGTTGATGTGCCTGACTTGGACGCACTGGTCGTCGAAGAGTTTCGCACTGAGGACATGTCATCCTTTGGGGTGAGGTTCTTGCGGGATCGCGAAATTGTGTCAGTTTTCCTCATTTTACTATTGCTACCGTTGTTTGCCGACTTTCTTGGCATTGTAGACATCTTGTTGTACTGAAAAGATCAACTTTTGTAACTGAATCAAGGGAAATGTAATACAACGTTCGTCTTACTTTATCAGGAGTTTCCTGGGAGTAGTTTATTTCGTATCCGTCGCGCAAGTGCTTTGGTTTCCAAGGAGCCAGCATCGACACTGACCGAGAAACTGTCCTGGTCATCGGCTGGGTTTTATTTTTAGACCTTAGTTCTTCTCTCGAAACGGCTCGACGTCGAGAATTCAACTCATATGGCTGCGGTATGGCACCTACGGTCGTAGCGTGAAGATAAACAACGCTGCGCTGACTGGGAAGGCTCGACTCGCCTTCAGTACCTGAACTATCGTGCAATCGATCCCTTTCTCTGGAAAGACTGAATCACCCAAAATTTGAGATTTTTTCATTTAGCATGTTGGATGAAATACCAAAAGTTTCTTCTCAGCCTCAAAATGAACTCTAATGGATTTGTAAAATACTTCAGAGCATCTTCAAAGTTTGGTAAGATTAAAACTTAAAACAGAATAAAATCATGCTTAAACCAGATTTAATCAAAGCTTAAAACAGACTTAAACCAGGTTTGAGCTTGTCTTAAGGCAGATCTATCCTTAGCTTTAATTACCACTGGAGGCAAATAAGCATACCGATTTATGGTGTAAAACCTTCTCACAAAGAAAATTAAAATCGATTAATTTTTACAATAGTTATCGTGAACGAGAGAAAATGTTAAAAACTGATAAGGCTAGAAGTAGATGGTCTTAGCAATATAGGAAAAACGGAAAAAAATTCGTTCAAAATTACAATTACCGAAAAAGTACAATTAACTGATCTACTCGTAATTTATACTTATATTTGTGTAACGGACCAGAGCAGGTTATTGAAACTATTTCAGCACATTATTCATTATAATAAACATTTCTAAATGTTTAAACAAAATCTAGAATATAGCATTTTTCGCCTATGTTACTATAAATCGAGACTGTGCGTTACTGGAGTGTAAAGTACAGCAAAAATCGCATGGAAACAACTCTTTTTAAGTAGCAAAGTTGCTATTGCCTTGTTATTTTAATCAGAGTCATCATTTCAAGATGAGCAGTTGCTTGCATGCATGTTTTCAACTTCAATATTTTAAACCTGAATCTGAACTTGTACTATTCATTTTTGTCTGCCTCCATTCGTAAATTAAATTCCAAACTGAAATAAAGCTTCGTTTTATAGTATAAGATCCCATTTTTCTCACCTCGAATAATTGTGGCTCCTTTCTGAACTACGTGCGGGCTTTGGAGGGCCAGGTGGAGGCTTTCTGAACTCAATCCTCGTTGTGTCAGAAGACTCCTGCTGAGGTGTCCGCGAATCCCGATCGTGGCTTCTTCGCACAGAGTGCTCCTCGTATCGATGCCTCGAGTGATTTGCTTCTACACTGTCCCTGGAAAGAAGTTTCGTGGGAGTGTTCGAGTGTCTCTTCTCCTTCCGGTCTTCGGTATCTGAAGCACTTTCGGAGATGTCGTCCAATTCTCGGGAACGCGAATGTTGCCGACGTCTTGGCCGGTCTAGCTCATCAATTCCGTCCTCTAAATTTTGTAATGAATTACTTCTTGGGGCTGAACGGTTTGCAGTTTGCTTTGAAATACGATCCAAATTATAGGCACTCTGTGAATACTTTTGATTTCGGTTCAATGTGGTAACGGACGGACGGATACTGTTGAAAAATTTTGATTATTTTAGATTTTTACATATTTCGCTATGAACACAAACCGTGAGTTAGCAGCAGCCTTCGAAAAACTGGGATTTGACTCCTGATCAGTGTCACCAAAAAACCTCAAACTTTTTTCAGGTAAAGGAGGAGCGATTGGGGTACGATATGATTTTTTCGATCGAAGAGTTGAAAACTCATCCTCTGTTGATTCGAGCTGTTAAATAAAATGATAAATTTTATTTATAATGAATGTTAAATAAGGAATAATTAAAGAATACCTTTTCGCTATATTTCTTTTTCGTTTTCCTATCCAAGGATTTAAACCAACCAGATTTTTCAGCCCGAGTCTCTTCCTCATTTCTGAGGGAAAGTGGTGAAGGTTTCGAGGTCTTCTCAGACGAAGTGCGCTTCAAAAGTGGACTAGCTTTTGGAGTCGATAGCCTTCTCCTTGTAGATATATCTGGGGCCTTAGAAAAATTATAAATGGTTTTATTTCAATTTTCACCATTCTATTCAGAATTTTGTATAACAAGTATCCTATTTGTAATGGTAAATACAATGGGAAATGAATAAAAGACATTAACTTATAATTTTAGAACAACATTATTAATACAAGAGGTCGTATATGTGTATATAGATATCGAATCGGGAAATAATAGAGTCTGTAGTATATAAATGTAAAAAAACATGCATTTTGGAAAGTTTTTGAAATGTTTAAGCAAATATAAGAATACCATAGAAAATTACAAACTGCAAATATTTTATACTTTATGAAAAACGTTGAGCAATATCAAACAGTTCGATTTGAATTTAATTTGAATATTGATATAATTTAAGCATTATTTCGTAATGAGTTTTTATTGGAGCTATCGAATAACTTTATTTATTGCTCGATTTTATTGCTTATCCGCTTTTGCATAATTTGAATTTTACATTTTAATGTAGCTATTGGCTAACTATCCTAAAACTCCCAAAAATGTTGGTTTATACTTCTCAAAATTGTTTGTTTTGATTATAAATTTTTTTTTTGTTTAGAGAATTTCAAGAATTAACGAAATAAATCTAGTAAATTCCATCAAATCAAATTATTTTTTATTATATCATTTAGCTTATGCCTAATATTTAGAGCCATTTGATTGAAACTCGCAATATATATATAAACTTTTAGAATTTGTTTAAACCCAACAAACAGTGATGGGTTATACATACAATTTTTAAGCATATAATTAATAATTCGAGATTTCTAGACAAAATAACTGCCGAAACACTGAACCATTGTTCCCTCAGTTTTATTTCAGTTTAAAAAAGAAATAGACATGGTACATTTAATCTCATTGTAATTCCACCCACAATTTTTTTCGGATTTTAGGCATTCATTTCATGCTATTTGAATGAAATTAAAACAGCATTTCAGTTCCACAAGAACGACTGAAGTGCAAAAATATCTTAATGTCATCTTGTGAACCTTGGCATACACGAAAATCTCGAGCTTGAGATTTTAGCGGATTTCCACAGCACAAAAAAAAATAAGTGCTCGCGAACAAGTTCTCCAGATTTATCGAGCGAAATCCGAAAGTAGATCAGTAAGTTGGCATCCGATGCGACCGCGAGATAACTTGATTATGTTGAGAGATCACCGCGGTCCTTGTAATTGTTACAGCTTCTCTGCAGCGGTGCAATAAACGCAGTTTTAAGCCCATTTTCATAGTGAATACCAACAAAAACATACCAAGTGCAAAAAACCAAAAGGGTATCATTGGCTCGTTCTAATATTTTAAAACAGTTCGAACTCAAACCTGCCAACCAGCCCAATGCTATGGGCTACAATAAAACAATTATTATTTCTCTCTATGTAGACTTCTTCCTACCTTTGCTAAATAACAAAAGGTAGCAATAATAAATGCCAATGATATCCTTTACTTGTTCCACATAATTTTATTAAGAGTAATTTTACACAATTGCCGTCATCAAATCTTTATTTATTATTTTCATTCCAGTTAGATATACTAAAAATATATGCTTGCCATTGCTTTAAAATTTTGTGCTTAATAATAATGCTAATTTTAATATATATAAATCACGTGTGCTCGTACACGCTAATCTCCGAAACCGCCCAACCGATTCCCATGATATTTTATGAATGGTAATCAAGCTTGAAAGAAAGGATAGTTTCGGACCCGATAGGTAGTGCAGTTGTCAAGATTTAGAATTTTTTTTCTTATTTTTTCACGGAACATGTTTTTAATATTTTCTTCAGTAAACTAAGTACACAGCGAGAAAATTCATTTTAGCATTTCTATCTTTACTAGCAGCGTATTTCTACTTTTTTTCATGAATTTAATGAAAATAGCGTGAAATATATCGACAAAATACGTACTAAAAATTTTCAATGCTGATTCAAACGCGGTCTACATAAAATGCGGTCTATCTACATGAAAAGCGATCTGTGGCAGGATAACGTTTGCCCGGTACCACTAGCGTTTTAATAAAATACAAATGCGTAATTAACCAGATACCTACACACCCTATAGTTATCATTACCTTTAAATAACAAAGTAAAAACTTTTTATGTCCTTATAATGCAATGCATTTAATAAACATAAACATAAGAAAAGTATATAACTACAATTGTTTAGGTAGGCTCTAATTTTTAATTATAGGGGTGTTTCGATATAAATGAATCCCTAAACTACTTTATTCACATTACACATTGCACATTTATTTTTTCCAAAATAAGATATTTCATGGCTTCTGTTTTCTTTCTGGAATATCTGCTACGTGTAATTTATCACCTTATGTTTTTACTAGTGTTTTCGAAAATGGGAGCTGTGCGGTGTAATACATGTTTACTGATTTCTCAAAAACTTTCAATAACATCGTTATTCCTATTTTATTATCTAAACTTAAATCTCTTAGCATAGATGGTTCTTTCCTAAATTGGATAAATTCATACGTAGGTACGATCTTACACAGTTCGTGAAGGTTGGCGATACACTTTCTAAAAAAAAATCGGAGTATCATCTGATGTAACCCAAGAAAGTCATCTCGGGCCATTGCTCTTATTACTCATTATCGATATTGTTTAATACTTTTCTTACACCAAATGTCTTTTATTTGGTGATGATTTATACTTTAATCTATTAGTTCTATAGAGGAGGAATTCAGTTTCCTCTATATGAATCTTTTGGTATATTTAGATGTAGTAGAAGTCAGTTTCCCTGATATATTTTTAAAATTTGAAAGCATTTAAAATTAAAATTAAAATACATGTTTATAAAAAACAAATGTATAAAATTAAAAATGACTTAAAATTCAATATTTTATTTTAAAATAATTAATTTCAAGACATACAACGAATGTCAAGAAAAAAAGTAGTGCTATTTTTCTACCTTAACGCCAACTAAGATTTGATAATGGAACCGTGGAGAAGAAGAGGTATACTGAGCTGCCACAGTTATGTGTCATTTATTATTATTTTGATAAAGCATCCCTCAAACACTCCCTTTACCTGCCTGACTCCACTTCTTAGTATTTATTTCTGTTTCTATCTATTTACTCTATTCCCTATTCTTTCCCCTTCCGTAGTTTTCATTCTCGTTCTTAGCATATTCCCTATTCCTTATTTTAGTTTTAGTTATAGCCTTTAGTCTTAGTTTAATTTAAGCTTGTTTTCTTTTATTCTTGTAGCTTATATTAAGCGAAATAAATAAATAAATAAATAAACTATGCTGTTAATTCTTGCAAAATGATCTCGACAAACTGCGGACATGGCGCTTAACTAATCATCTGTAACTTAATACATCTAAATCGAAAGTAATCAATGGAAACAATAATCCAATAATATAGAATTACAATATACATAACCTCTCATTATCAAGAGTATATAAAAATAAAGATTTGGGAAGTATGTGTAATAATAAGCTTTCTTTTTCAAAGCACATAACATCAATGGTATGCAAGGCGTTCAAAATGTTACGTTTTATAAAAAGAAACATAGCCGATTTCCGTAACCCCGAAACTTTAATATTATTATTATATATAAGAATCCATAGTATCGGTGACCCAATCTTCTCGGGACGATATAAAGTGGTCGATAGTCATCAGTTGAATTAGTTCCATTGCGCTTAATTAAAATAATTGAATTGTTAGATTATTATTACACTATATTAAATTCTTATTAAAGTAATTTATAAAGCAGGATGGAGGTCTTCTCATTCCTATATATGTACATTATTTGAAGTATTAACTGCATTACTGAAATAAATTTACATTAAAGACTCAATTTCTTCGAAATACGAATATAAACGAAAAAGAAAGTAGAGTAAAAGAAGTTAGAAGAGCGTATTTTATTAGCTTACTTTGCCTAAGATACGTATTTAGTAGTGCATTTTTCCAAAAGAGATAACATACTCACTCAATCATTAGTTAGGAAAGCTAAAACTTTAATCTAAGTGCTTGCAAAAATACAATAAGGCTTAGCCTATTTGAAATAAAGTGTTAGATATGACGGAGTATAAACTTCAAGAGTATCACAACCGCCATTGATGGCGTAAACCTCTTACTGCTGTAATTAGCACCTTTGGTGTGAAAAGTAGCAATTAGCAATTAGACTAAATAACAAAGTTCCTTCTTCTGCTGTTTGTTTCCAATGTTGAAAATTCTTCACAACAATTGATACATTTAATGCGACTCCCAGGGCTGACGCAAAAGTTTCAGGTAATATAAAAATTTGCACATACGCAAAATGGAAAGTATTTTGGAACTGTCACAGTATATTATGACCCAATAATTTGCATGAATTTTCGTGACATACAATCGAATTCTCTTAACCTTCAATTCATTGATATTCGGAAAATCAGTTCTGCCTACGAGTTACTTTAACATGGCATTGCGGGAAAAGAAAGGGTACTTCAATTTTTGGTACACTAAATTAAAATGATCAGAACGAGGCTGCACGAAAACCAATCACTGGTTTCGTAAATTACCTACAATGCAGCATTATATTTGAGGTCCAATATTGAACTGATTCAAACCATTAAAGTTATTATTGTAGATTTTTGCTCTTACGCACGCGCATTTCACCATCTGCCAAGGTTAACGACTTTTTAATTTCAAAATTTTATTACTATGATAAAACCAGAAAACTTTATTTATTTATGGTTACGTGGTATTTTTTTACACGATTAACACAATAACGTATAATTATTAAATAAAACATTCTTACTGAATATAAAATACATATACATATCTTGTTTTTTAAATTATTGTGTATAATTCGCCTCATTTCATAACAAACAAAAGTAAAATTAGTTTATGTGGTTCTTTTTTTTTTAATTCTCTTTTAGTTCTTTTTTTTATCTTATTCACTCTCTTTTTGCACGGATTTTCATTTTACGCGATTTTGTTTTATACTATTTTTTATTACTCGCGGGTCCAAGGAAATTAAACAAACTGATTCAGTCAGGATTCAGTCGCAAAAATTAACGACAGCTTTTTATCATTTAGTGAGAATGATATATTTTGTAAACCCTAAAAGAACTTGGTCTTAATAATATTAAATAAGTGTAAAAACACAGTTTCATTTGGCCTTTAACTTTATATAAATTCTAACATAGCATATCCGCAGAAATATACACTCATTTGTTGCTTCATTTTTAAATATTTTAAAGAAAATGATTTGTTGGAAGCAAAATGAAACGCTTCTTATACATATCTATGTTTTAGTTACTAGTTACACAATTTTAAAATATTTATATATAAGATAATAGGGAATGAACTTTCGTGGGAAAACTTTTGTTTAAGTAGGTATATGAAAGATCTTCGTTAATCAAACCACCTCAACCTTCCTCCATACGAAAGTCATTTAAAATTAATCAACCTTTAGCCTCTTGCCTTACGGCGTGATATCCCGATATCATCTTCCTACCCTTTAAGCCCTAAATTGGTTTTAAATCTAGAAGGTTAATTTTTAATACTAGTTACAAATAGGTAATTATAACTTGTATTAAGCGAACTGAATAAATAAATATACAACTTCGAAGTTGCTTCAAAAATCTTCTAGAGAAGCAATTTTTCGTACCACATCAGGAAGCCAAGATTGAAACGCTTTGAATTTGCCTTTGAAATTTTCCGATGGCAAACCAAATGTGGGAAACAAATCCACCGAATGCTATTTTTAAATTCTTTTATTTAACTTACACTACGTGTCGTCACATCTTGCAATGCAAAATTTTTATACTTAGACTTAACCAAACTCAATGAAATTTGGCGAACATGTATAACTTCGGTGACAATACAAGTTAGTGGTGTTTCCCGAGCGAATCCACCCCCGCATCACTAAAATCATTGTACTTGTCTAACTTTTTCAATTTTAACTTATAAATCATTTATAACAATAAAATAAAAGAATTTTTTTAAATGTATTTTTCTTGTTTAATATCTACGTATGATGCGAGGTCCTTTCACGTACACTGCGTATGTCATACGTATGACTCAGCGGTTTGATTTAGCCTTTTTAAATAATTTTTAAAAGCGTTACTCTTTTAGATTGTTCCAATTTTGCCAACTAAAATAGTTACCATCGTAATTATTTTCTAACCACGTCGAACAAACTAATTTAAGCAAGGGAGAATTGACCTACCAAATCTGGTTTCTAGACAACTAAAAATATGTAGATGTAGGAGAACCACCGTCATAAATTCCCGACGTTTTACACCCAATTTAAAACCGTTTCAAGTTCGTCAGCGGGTACTTCGTGCCAATTTGCACGTACTCAAAATTTGCAAACGATACACGTTAACTGCACCTAAAGTGCGAATCGGCCAGTCCGCCCATCATCTCAGAATGTTAATGGCCCCTCCGTCTGCCCCTGCCATCCAACGGAACCCTTCCGAGAATGAGAATGAAGGAGATCGCCTTGATTCGGATTTGCATAGATTGGCGACGATCGAAAGCACTAAATTATCTTTTCATTAGCCGCAATAAGGGGAGCAATTATCTATTGTTGGCTGACATGTTAGTGCGTGCCGTAATTACCTAAGAAGCACTGGAAGCCCGTCATCGACGACGAGACATCCCATGATCTAGCGTCCTTGATCGGACCGTATTCATCTCTGTTTGCATAAATAATTCAATTCTCGAATCATTTAAGCTGGCAATGGAACGCATTCGCCTTCCCTCGGTATAAATTCGCGACTATTTACCTGGCGGCCTCACACAACAGCTGCAATTACGTGAAAATGGCCTGCTAACAACCTCAGTGACACAGAAAGAGCGCCTCTGCTGCTCGTTTGTTTCACGCCCCATCTGTTACATAATTTCCTAAAATCCTAGGCTTTCCCGCAGCACGAGAACATGAACGCGAGGGAACCATGTGACAGAAAGGAAAAGAATCTCGTACCCATGCCAATTGTTTAGTGCTGGGCCCTCCGTCATGCTCTATCTAGCCAACTTGCGTTACCTGTGCCACAATTTCCACTGTCAATCACTAGCGATGGTCTGGCGGTCTAATGAAGGTGCCAAGAATGCCGACAATTGTTGGCGTATACGCCTAAATCTGCCGGTTTTTTAACTTTACCCAGTAGGCTGGCTCTGTTCTTCGGTTATGGTGTCAAACCAATGACTGGAATGGAGCACCTAATCAATTTTCATCATCGCGGGCAATAACTTACGTAACCCTTAGCAATTAGCATAGACCGACATGGTACAGAATGCCGCTTTCAATTAAAGCTGGAATTTATTTAAAATCGATCATTTAAATAAGTGAAATAGTAAATTAGTATGGTTTTAGTTTTAGTCAAATCCCGCTGAAATTCGGTCCGTGGAAGAAACCTATCTCCAAAGCGCAAAAATTAGCCATTATTGGGCCGCATTATCGTTAATTATTTTTCAGATTAGCAAACATAAGCTTAGTAATTATACGCGTATATTACCTTCGGAGCTTATCATTATAAATCGCTTACGATTTTATTGAATTTCCAGAAAAAGCTCAAAAAAGATACTCAAAAATGGTACACCACATAATTAAGGGTTTATATTCTGGTCGAAGGTATCTGCTGGATTGTTGTTTACAAATAGTTTTCTTTTCAAATTTAACTAAACTTTTACTTCCTGCGTGAATAATAAGAATCCTACGGTTATTATTCAGAATATTAAAAAAAGAAATTAATTAAGACATGATTTTTTTTTAAATCCGATAAGCCTACCTAAACTCTTTAAAAAGAAATTAAATAGAATTTTTAAATGTTATTTTGATTAAAATAAGATGAACGTATAAAGTAAAAAGCTTTAGATAAGAAAAATTTCTTTTTCTAATATAATGAGAATTCTTTTTAATAATTTAAAGGTTTTTTAGTAATTTACAAAACCTGGTTCAGCCATTCAACATATTGTTGGAAATAAGAAAAGGAAAGTTAACATTATAGGAATATAACATTTCTAAACTCGCATATCTCATAGACCCACAACTTGAAAATTATCAGCTGTAATACTATAATATTTATGTACATGCATCAAATATATTTGAGTTATTATATATATTATCATAAGATTCCTCTATTTGTACAATGATGGGTTTTAGGATCAAACTTTTTGTCAGTTTAAAAATTATTTAAAATGGTCATTTTCAAATTTACATTTTCAGACTTTTGCAAGATGAATTTTAAATTTTTCTATTCTATAATAGATATACGAGTATAATGCTGGTAGACATTATCATCAAATTTAAAAAAAAAAAAAGAAAAGCAACATCGACAAATTATTGAAGTAAGAAATATAGTTTTTCTAACAAACACAATGATATCCTGGACTTCAGTTGCACAGTAGATATAGGGTGTAGCAAAAGCGTTTGCGCATGTTGCGAGTACTGACGAACTAGCTCTTGACTGACTAGAATAACTAAAGTTTAATTATGAAATTCATTATAGCAGAACCCTCATATTATTTAGTATAGTTTTGGAACCAAGTAACATATTATAATGATATTGGACTTATATGAATTGGTTGACATCGAGAAATATATATTTGCAAAAAATATCAATATTTTATTTTTTATAAATTTGTACATTCTGATAAACTTTAAAACACTCCCCAATATGCATCGCAGGCTGATTTCTGCACGTTTGACAATAATAAGTCGTTTGACGCCTGCCATTAGGTGTTTTCCATACAATGCGAGGTATGCTCATTCTTTTACAAATTCTCCTTATCGTTCTTTTCAAGTGGCGCTGAAAAGTGCTCGGACCATCGTAAGCACACTTCTCATGTCGTCCAACACACAAAACCCCCTAACATGTTTTTATATATCTTAGTAGTTTACCTATATTTTGATTTGATTTCTTGTGCCATTTCAAGAGAAAACTTCAGGGAAACATGTGAGACATTCATTCAAAAGTTGCACTGGAATAAGTTAATTCTCCAATAAACTTTAATGTCCCCTGAGAAGGAACATCCGAGTGATATCCTAGAATTACGATGTCCCCCCTGAGAGAACAATGGAGTGCCAAGGGTTAAATTGGATCAATAATTCATAACAACACAACTATTGGTTCCTTACGCTTCTTGTTTTCTTTTTCAAATATTATTAAAGGATTCTATTATCATTCCACCAACCAAAATTATATATTTTCATTGTTCCTAGAATATTATCAAAAACGAACAATATTATTTTTTTTCCAATTCGTATAATTCTTTGAAATTTAATTGCTTAAATTAATTGATTATGCCAGAGAACAATTTTTCTGTATTCAATTCTTCTTTTTTTCACAGTTATTGAAAATAATTAACAATAAATTAAGAAGCGACTAAATTCAAGAAAGCTATTAATTTTCAAAGAGTTTAATTATGATGCTATAATATTTATTACTATTAATGCCTTAATGCATCTTATAAATGTGTCACAAGGTGGGCGTTGCCACCTGAAGAAGTTGTGTCTCTTTCCTTGTTTCGTCAAACAAAATGCTAAGCTTTGCAATACTGCCCAGATTTCATTCATTATTTATTATAAATAGAATTTATAAAAAATAAGCAACTATTCCATTTTTTTTCCCAATATCATTCTTCCGCCCTTCTTGCACCAAATGTAGGCTGCCCTCGAATTGCAACAAATGCTTCCAAAAATATCGACAACTTCTCCATTCATTGAAAGTCAAATTAGATCAGCGAATGGCTTCAAACGAACGGCCGCTGGGACGAACATCTTTGGAGCCTCCGATGTAACACCTCCTCAGCTCTGTTTGTCGCAGTGAGAAAAGAAGCAAGGCAAACACCAGCACCATTTTTGGGCGGCAAGGTTTTCTTGTTCACCCAGTTATTTCTGAATAAAGAAATCTTGCCTCGTTAATGCTTTTTTATCTCGTTCGTCTTGTCTTTTCTTCATTATTTCTCCTGGGATGTCAACGACAATCGAATTTATTTATTCTGACTGTTTTTGCCATATTTGGCACATTGACCCGAGACCATCGTGAAATTAACATGATGTCAGAAGCCTTGGCGAAATCAATTCTGTGATGGCACCTTCCGACGAGCATCGCAAAAGACCCTCCGAACAAATCGCATTTCTTTAACATGAGAGTGTGCCGTGAATTTAAATGGTATGATTTTATTATAGGAATAAATTTTCTGCTCGGATTTTTCTGGGATTCACATAAAAAATTGACAAGTCGCCCTGGCAGTCAGAAGCAATCGTAAACCTTGCCGGTCTGGCCCAGAATTTGCATGATTCGCCGTGAAAATACTGAACTTATTGTAAAGCGATAAAACATAAGACATAGTCGATACTTACATTTGGTTCACGAAGGTTTGCAGCAACGCCTCTGTACTCGTGATATCTGGACCGCATCTCCTCTTCTTTGACCATGTAGCGATCCTTGCCGTGCTCCTGTTTCCCATTCACCTTCTTATTATCCTTCTTCCTGCCACTGCTGAAAAGTTTCTTAACCCTCTCGAAGCCACCCACTTTTTTTTCTCGCTTCAAAGCTTCTACAGCTACCACTTCTTTACTAGGACTAAATTGCCGTGCGGGTGCAGGTTCCTTTTTGCGAAGGGTGCCTTTCGGATATTTATCTAACCTGGGGTCAAAGTGAGAGCCATCATCAATACTGCGCTCTCTGTACACAAAATCGTATTTCTTTCGCTGCGGATGCAGCTCTTCTGTGTGTCTCTTTTCCTTCTTAATGAATTGCTCGCAAGCCTTAATATCATCCTCGACAGTACGTTTTCTCCACCTGAAAATTTTAAATATCTTTTTTAGAACACACATAAAATTTCCAATCAACTATCATAAGCCACCCGTAATAAATTCTATGATTCTTTCCCGTTCCTGAGATTTCTATATTTCAAAGCTTTCCTGCATTAAAGTCCTCTAACAGCCCTACTTATCCTGGATAAAACATTTTACAGAGTCGTTTCAAAATCAAAATATCCCTGAGTATTTCCTTTTATTGTGTAATATTTCAATTCTTTCTCTCTATCATGAAAATATTTCTACCCAAAACACATATGATACTGAGAATTTCGAAATAATGAGTGCAAGGTTCATCATCATTTCGAGTAATTTGATTATTATGGGTACAGAAACTCCCTGATTTCAATGAAAATTCCCTTTTCATGAAAAAATGGACACTCTGTACTATGCATTTGTATAGTTTTGACCATTAGTAATAATTATACTATATAGTATACTTTCTAACTGATGATATTTTTAAGTTTTGGGGACCATCATCACCACATTGATGTATCTTGAAAAGATATGTGGTATAATACATATCTTTATAAAGTCAACTCTAAATATTAAACTCAAAACAAGAGCCAATTTAGAATAAAATGCCCTAATCAAATATAAAATTACAAAATTACTTACTTGCTCGTAAGATCTCCATTGAAAGATTCTTTACGGAAATCATTTTCAATGCCAGAATCTCCTTTATCGAAACTTCTCTGTTGTCTTTTATCGCGTTTGAGACCCTCGTGCCAATGCTCTTCGTGCTTACGCGCAGTAATTTCAATTCTTTTCAAATTATCAGGCGAGGATCGATTAGTTTCGCTAAATTGAGAATCCAGACTTTTGGGTTCATACTCCTGCCGATATTTGTCATCAGTTACATCACGGTAACCATCATATTCCTTCGAGCGCTTGGGGGAATCAAAACGTTCCCTTCGCCGCGATTCTCTAGTATGAGGTTTTCCATGTTCGTCAACCCGCGTTTCACGCTCATAAGTTTCCTTAACACCTCCACTACCATCGTCATACACTTTTGTGTGGACGTACCGCGATGTCTTCATATCTTTATTTGGTGACACCATGTCTAAATGTGTGCGATCAGGTGAATATCTATCTACCACTTCCTTTGTGTCCAACTTGTGAAATTTGGTGTCTCTGTCAGGCGAAATGTATCTTTCTCTCAAATCAGTTTTCTCACCAAATTCCTTTTTAAATTCCTTACTGCGTTCTGGGGAGTATCTGTATTTAATGTCTGGTTGTAGTCCATCAAATTGGTCGGAAGACCCGAAACGACGTGATCTTATTTTCGACTCTAACGCTTCTCGGCGATATTTTAAATTGCTGAATTCACTGAATGGTTCTTTTCTTCTTGAATCCATTCCATCGGCCTTTCCCCGGTATTTTGTGCCGACCTCGACCTCTACAGGTGAGACACTTCTTAAGACTGGGACAATTGGCGGCTCAACTGAAGGAGATTTCCTTTCGTATTCGGCCGACCCATAGTATCTTCTCGTAGGTTGCAGTGTTGGCAGATCTTCTTCAAAATATTTACGCGGTTCAAAGCCTAAACCCTCGTCTTCATCGCTTAAGTTTCGCGGGCTGTGCTTCCAATGCTGAGGTGAACTAGAAGGTCTATTTCTGGTAACCGTGGGTGGTGAATAAGACCGGTATGGAGGAGACTCGTACTTGTCACTTATATACACCTCGGTTTTGTTCTGACTAGCAAACTTACTCCTTTCTATAGCACTTCTGTGCTCGAAGCCATTCGTTTGGTATTTATAGGGTGAATCCATGTCTCTTGACTCTCGACTAGATCGCAAGTAGTCTTCCTTTGGGCGTCCTTCACTATCACAAACAACTTGAGCGTAAATAATTTGTTCGTTGGGCCTCGTATAAGAAAATGCAGGACCATTAATAGGCGGAGGCGGGGAAAATCGTTCCATAGAAAGTCGCTTTACCATTCCATCGACAGTGAGACCTTTCGTAAGTGGTGGCTTCTCTGGTGGTAATTGCGAACTATGCATATCCTCGAGGGATTTTAAATTAGTGGCTAATGATGCTACTGTCTCCTTTACTGCGTCCGAAACTGGTTTTGAAGGTATCAAGTCCAAATCCTCGTTGCTAGTATATCCTATATTTCCTGCGAGTGGTTTTTCACTACTTCTATTTGTTGGTGGATCTTTTATATTTTCATGATCTTTTTTCTGCTTATCTTTGATATCTTTACCGTCTGTTTGGTCTGTTGCTGAATGTTCCAAAATTCCTTCAAAATAGTCCTCTTTTTGTGTGTTCTCTATGATAGGACTTAGTTGTGTTGATTTTGGACTGTTTACAGCTTCCTCATTTTCGCCACTATTCTTTTTGGGTGGAAATTTTCTACTCCTAGAAGGAGAAGCATCACTTTTGCTCCGAATAAGACGTCTACCTCCACCTTCCTTGAATCTCCGGTCAGGTTCAATCTGATCAAGTTGTGTATCACTCTTCCTAAATATACTAAAAATAGATGGCTTCTTTGATTTTTTCGATGATGCGTCGCTAACGCTTCGGGTAATGGGCTTTGTGTTCTTCTTACGTGAGGGTAAAGAATTAAATTGATTCGGAATGTTTGGGCGCTGTATTTTCCCCCGGGTTTTTTCGTTTAACCTCCCGCCTACGATGTCACTACCACCTTCTGCCTTGCATTTGATTCGTTCAGCTTGTGCCAGAACAAGGGCAGCCTCCTTGAGGATGCTTTGCTCCGAACGATCTTTGGGAAGTTCTCTCCTAAGCTGATAAGTTTGCGGCGGTTGTAGGTTTGTCGTTTGAATAGGATAATTCTCAGTTTCGTTTGGTCGTTTCCCTGAAATATAAAGAAATTTTTTGTATTTTCAATTTACAGAATAATTCAAAACAATGTATACATATTATTTATTAATAATAGTTTCCGAAAATGTTGTTAGTTATATTGAAATTAAATTTAAAACAGTTGCTATTAACGAACATTAATTAAAACAATTGAGTCAATCACTTGCACTTCTCATTAACTCTTCGGAGCGCATTTACACTTCGCAATTTTTTCTGCCCTAATAGGGTGATCGAAATGAATTGCTCTTAATTTTTTTCGGAAAGAAAAACTGACAGAAACAACTCTATAATAAAATCAGCGAAATTTCTTCTTTACCATAATATTGGCAGTAAATTCCTTCTGGATGATTAAAAGGTGGCAATTATTGTTATATTATGAATAACAATCATCATATCAAGGAAATCCATTTTTAGCGTACTCACGAGGACCCTTCGACAGATAAAAAAGTGTTAGTGAAAACCAATCTACGAATAATTTCCAAAGTCCTACGCTCTATTCGGAGAATATTTAGTGCTGAAAAGTGCAAATGCATGTGAATTCGAAAACGGCCTGTATATAGAGAGCTGTTTAATAAATTTTCTACACTCATAGAAATTTTAATTATTTTACTTCCTCACAAATTGTTTTCTATGGCTCGTGTTATAGTTAAATAAAACATGTTATGAATTCGAATTTTTCAATAAGTTCAAGATGTTAGGGTATATCTTTGGACAGTTTGGATCAGCTAGTCTGGTATTTAACTATATACATATGAGAGAAATAAAATTTCAACCTAAAGGATCACAATTCAAAGCCCATCTTGTTTAGCTAACTGACTATTTGATAAAATAGTTAGTATTATTGGAGAGGAAAATATGATGCCGTTTCATAGAGGTTATCTTCTTAGCTGAAATCTACCAATCATTTACTTTAAAATATTACAGATACATAATAAATTATAAAAATTTGTAACTAACGAAAAAGTTTATGTAGTTATTTCAACGCTATGATGTTGGATATATTCTCGAGATGTTAAAAATAATAATAACTTTTCACAAACTTCAAAGTAAGATAATCTACGCCAATTTTAAAAGTGTAGTTAGTAGAAAAACTACTTCTAATAAGTTCAGTGGCTATAGATATTCTTCGAATTGTTTTAATTTCCCTTTAATATTTTTGAGAGCTTACACTAACATTTTCTAGGAAGAATTTTCCATAAGTCTAAAAGTACTTCTCGCCTTAAGAAATGGTATTCCAAATACACGAAAACAGTTTTGCTTGAGGGTCATCTGTTAATTAGATGCTAATCAGCAGAAGCCGGATTAAACCATTTAGAACCTGTTGAAAGAGCATACGCCTCTTAACTTGTTTCTTTTCAGTTCTAAGTAATTTTGGATCAGAGTTAGAAGCTACTGCGCACTTTGCCATTGCCAGTGATTCTTGATAAATCTAAATAGCATTTAAATCGCCGTCTCCAATTAGGATAAAATCATTAATTACGGAAATTACTTGAGCAGCTCATTTGTCCCTCAGTAGTCTATTCAACCTAAACATGAAGATCTTCAGCAATTACACTGCCGCCCACTTACTGGCAGATCACCCGGCATTTTGTTCGCAATTAATCAACGAGTGGGGTGGACAAAAACTCTCATAGAAGTCAACTTATAGATAACTTACAAGCTGTAATCACCTTTTTAGTCGGCGGAACAGTTCCATTGATGCGCATCGCGGCGTAGGTACGCGCCTTATAACCGACCTTGAGCCGCCTATTTCCGAGCGGAAAAGGCCTGATGAGTTTTACATCGACATGGACCATAAAAACCACATCGGAAATCTAGCACTAATTGACTGCTAGAATAGGCCTAGTGTTACAGGTACAGCGACTGTAACGCATCTGTCAAGATCAAGACATTGGGGGAATTTATTGCATAATCGACCAAGCGGCGATTCCAGCGATTTTAACAATGCTCGGCCAAGATTTATTTGTCTTGACGTTAATTGAGGATAATGGAGATGTTCCTTCGTTAGCACGACCTAGTACTGCCCGCGCCAGGTATAATTCAACAGGTGCTGTTGCTTCCTTTTCATCTTCCAGCAATGATCTTTTTGTTGTCCATGTATTTCAATTATGCTTCGACTATTTCGAGCTTTTTAAGAACTCGCCTGCCTGCTTAAGCAACTTGCAACAATGTTGTGGAACCTCTTTAAATACATCCATGGCCATATTTTTTTCCTTTCCTTATGATTGAGTTCAATGCATGTTTAATAAAATCTGTCCATTTTTTCTGCTTAACTAAAAACTTTACATGTCTACTTCTGTCGAGTTCAAATAAATGCCATACTTATCACGTAATAGACTATATTAAATAGTATGCATTTCTTTACTTAAAAGTGAGAACATCCTAGTGGAATTAACATAAAAATATGGATCAAAAAAACTAGAATTTGTACAAATATATAAAAGAAGGAAAAAACTTAAAACGAACAATATGAATGTGCTGTGTAATAAAAATTTCAGTTTTGAATTGAAAACGGCCATCACGTTAACGTAATCTTTTCAATAACCTTAAAATTCTTTAGTGCGTTACTTCAAATAAATTCGTATTATTTAATAATTTTTTTGAAACAAATATACGGTATAGTGGACCATATTGAAAAACCAAAATATCTAATTTATCGACATCCTGTTTATGAAAAACAAAATGTGATGGCCTCTAATTTAAGAAAATCAGAGATTCCAGATGGTTCCAGAAGGTTCTGTCGACTCTGGGACTTTACTAAATCAATCCCAGCATCCAACATTTAATTTAATATGAAGTGCACTATGTTAGAATTGTGAAATTAGCGTACATTTTTTACTATTTAAGTACCCTTTTTGTATTTATAAACGATAAGATTCAATGCATTTGGACATTTCTTAAAAAAAGGATCTCTCTGTAATTTAAGGACCTTCCCGCCTACATACAAGGTGGCGCAAAATTAATCACTCTATCGGAAGATGTTATAATTATTGCAAATGGCGTCGTACGTCAATCATATTTGACATTTGTGAACTACAGCTGCTGCAGAATACAAACAAACAAGCAATGGAGCAATATACACCGCAAGAGCGTGGAATAATTGTGGCCATGTTTTTGACTAATAATCGGTCGGTGGTGTTAGCGCAGCGTGCATTTCAACGGCGCCAGCCAGATCGCGTGATTGAACCGCCCAGACTTCTTTCTTTGGGGCTACCAAGCGCCAACAAGCGCTCCATTGCTTGTCTGTTTGTATTCTGCAGCTGTGTAGTTCACAAATATCAAATATGATTGACGTACGACGCCATTTGCAATAATGATAACATCTTCCGATAGAGTGATTAATTTGGCGCCACCTTGTATAAAAATATAAATTAAAAATCTACTAAACTAGTTCATCTCAAAACTTTGCAATGGGCTTAAAATAACCTCTATATTAAATTATTGTAACAGATAAAATGCAATAAAACATTTTTGTTCCAGCATAGAATCATAACCCCGGTGTAACTACTTGCAAAGTAGCGAGTTGGGAAACTTAAACTTAAAAAGAACGGAAGCACTACCTTTTTTGGCTTAACAATGCAAATTGGTGTCCATGTTGACCGGTCACAAATTCACTCCCCAAATTAGTTCTTAAGTACAATAATAAAATACAACGCTAATATTTTTACGAAAACCAATTATGCGGTCCACTCTCCGCGAAAAGCACCTGACAAATCACTCAAGGGTCACTGAGTCACTCACGCAGCACAAAACGAGATCACTTTGGTCCAGTTAAAAGTGACAGTGGTCCGCAGTACCAAAAGCAAATTGAAAAAAACCGTTCAAGTCAAGGTCGTCACTTTACCCTAAAACTAGAGCTTCGTGCCGGAAGCGAGCTCAAAGCTCATTAAGCCCGCTATCAAACTCACCACCGTGGACTTTGATTCGTCACTTGTGGAACGGCGGCGAGGCGCGAAGTAATCGCGACCATCGCGCAAGCAAAATGGCATCAGAACCTGAATGAGCCAGAATACGAAAATATTTGCTGGGGTCTTGCCAGAGGAAGGTAGGCGGTAAGCTAAGTAAGGAAGTGTATCATTTCCTTGGAATCTGCAGCTATGTGGTGGATAACTGCCTCGTAAAGTTCGTTCGTGCCCAATAGGCAGCTCGTGCCCACATAGCCGCGCTCGCTGAATATAGACCCCATCGAATCCACGCAAATATCACTGCGAATATTAAAATGGTCCCACAAAGGTCGAATGCAGGCTCAACAAAAAACAAATAAAAGTAAAAATAAAATAAAAGAGCAGAGTGAGCGTGGATCCAGCTACATCTTCCCACGCGGGATCCACTGATGTCTTGCGTTAGAAGACATATGAAATCGGCAGATTCTTAGCGCTTCCCGCTTTCCGTTTTCAGTGGCACCTCGCTAGGAAGACGTTTTGTTGCTTTATGTCACGTCGTTAACAAAGTGCCTGTCGGCACGAACCGCTAACAGCCTGGCTTAAGGTGCACGCGGACTTTCCACGCACCTTAAGAAATGGCTAAGGAAAAACCTAGTCCAGGTCGCCTCCCAATCACAGCCATGTAATTACTACCAATTCACGGCGAGCTGACAAACATTCGAAAGTTTCTGCAGTCAAATGAACGCGATACCCAGTGGGTGTTCGATTCTGTCCGATTGGAGCGAAAGGTGTAGGAACTGTTGAGACATTCGATGACATCGGCTCCAAGGCGATGTTTAAGGCTGAGATGGCCTTCTGTGCCGAGGAAAGGCTGCCGGTTTTGGGTAAGACCTTGCGTTACTTACTTATGCTGGCCGCTCACATTTGGGGAGAAACTGTTAAATCGGTTTCTGCCTATTTTCCCTCGCCAGCACTTACAGTAGCACATTCTGATTAACCGCTAAAATTGGACAACTTTTCGTCATTGTCCATTTGCAACATGACGTCATGTAGGGTTATTGAGCTCCGGAATAGCTGCGTCTCGCCCACGGGCTCTCAACCAGAAAGTTAAAAGCTGAAATAGCAAGAATTGTGCCTGATTCGAAATTAAATGGGTATAAAATTCAACCTTTTTCTTCGCTCGCAATTAAATTACTTCTACGACGATTTTAACTTATGTGCGGCGGTGATGTAATAGAAAATATCTCGTCCATGTGAAAGCCGCACTTTACAAAGAAGGCGTCAATAAAATTCAGTTGAATTGCTTTTTGGAAACTACGCCTTTTTCTTACCTCTATTTTTTTTGGCGGTTTTAAAATTTCGAAAAAAAAAACATTTTAATCCAACTTCAGCCAACGACAGTTGAATCCAAAATCATTCAAATGAAAGCGACATTACACAGTATTAAAACAAGACCATTTTAGAAATTTTGAATTAAGTTCGCAAATCAATTCGCATTTACTCAAATTGTGCTTCATTTAGAAAAACAAATCTTTAACCTGGTAATAGAAATAATTTCAAGTGTTCAATTTCATGCACAATTATTATTTCAAATAGGACGCACTTACAATGCAAGGGTACCAAGTAGACATCATATCTAAATAATTCAACTTTTTTGATTCTTTACCAAACAGAAAATTCAAGTAGTGTAAATTTTAACCTACATATTACATACATATTTTATTAAATTTGCTACTCTATCTTCATAAAAAGTGTAATATGTCTATAATGAGCAATAAAAGAAATTTAGTAAAATACATAAAGAAAATTGAAATGTACATACATATATTAAGCTTTGTAAAAACACAGAAACTTAAAAATATGTTTGGGGGAAATGAAAATGACTCTAAAGCGTCACACATAAATACATTTAGTAAAAAGTTTATAAAAGCACAAATAGTTATATATATAAGCTAAAAATTCAAACTGACCTAAGAAAAATGCAAATAATGGATAGATAAACTAAGCCAACTGACCTTAAATCTGCATATTTTAAAATTCACCGAGCCACTTTGACTCAGCTTTTGCTTTTCTTTGTAAAGCATCCGGTAAAATCGTATTGCATACTACATATACATTATAATGTTGTCAAAACTGACGTAGGGGATCGTCGTTTTAAGCATATCGAAGGTAGAGTACGATGTTTAAATAAATGTTATTTATTATTTACTATTATTGTGTATATATTTTTAAGTAATTTCTTTTCTTCTGAATACAAAAGACTTAAGAAAGAAACTTTTTTTTTTAAATCGAATACTTAAAGTTAAAATCTCATAGGAAATTAACTTTAAAATGTTTTCTTACTCATAACATCAAAATTAAAAGTCCGTCTCCTCTTTAATATTCCTTTAAAGAGTCAAGATATTTGTAAACATGTTTGTACTAAAAAATATTCAAAATTCGCGAAAAGTCGACATAGCCGCTATCTGGCGACGTCTTTTCTTCAACATCGTTACCAGTGTTTGCGATTACTCCTAAACGGCTTATCTGTAATCAAAATTGAATTTGATTATGATAGTGTTATCATCTTATGAGGAACCGTCGTCATTTCTGATAGCACGGGTTATATGCCTATAACTTATGAACCAATGTTGAGATATTCTTGAAATTATTTATTAATAATAAATGCAAGTAATGATCACACAAGAATTGTTTAGAAGATGCCAATTGGTAATCATAAAATTTTATTATGGGTTGCTTGCAAATGGAGAACTTTTAAAATTGCAAGTCGGGCATTCTTAATTTTTGCTAGATCACTTTCTAGGCCAGGCACGTTTCACTTTTTTAAAAAGATTTTAGTCGAAAATAACGACTAATTTGCTCGGTTATTTTTACAAATAAGTAACTCGTCTTAAATTACAAAAAAACACATCTTAAACAAAATATTCAAAAAGTATAATTTTTATCTTGCAAGAAAGTAAATGTTTAATTGTAATTTAATTCAAGAAAGATGGTAATAAGCTTTTCAATAACACAAGTACGTACTAAATATAAACCAATTTTTAAGCAACAAAGTAAACTTCGACTTATGTGCTCAAGTAGAACACTGAAGCGTTGCCTTCTTTAGCACTTACGTCATGACACTTGCGCAGTGGCTCCTATTTACAATTTACCCTACCTATTTTCTGCGATTATGCTATCGAACTACCTGTTTTCAGTACAAACGAGACATTTTTAAAACTGCGTACTGAGCTATTTTCTCGATGCTTGTAAATGTAATACAACAGACACAGGCGCATTATTCAAATAAGCTAATTGCCAGCCGTTGCGGTCCAATAAGCAAAGATGCAAGAAGGGGTTCTTAACGAAAACATTAACTGCAAATGTGACAATAACCTCATCATCAAAGTAAGCCAGCAGTAATTCATTCTTGGGATTGTTTTAAATCGAGCTCATTAATTGTTTTAATAGTTTTATACCTTGGTACGACGCAGATTATGGAAAATAAAAATAATGATCGGGCGAATTTGATTGATTAAATATGTCGCCTGCTTTAGTTCACTGTTCAAGAAGTTATAGAATAAAAAAAAACAATTACTGAGAGCGTTAAAACACTCATCCCCGTGTTTAATCGATTCAAGTATTAGATGAAACCAAATACAGCAATTCTTCATAGCCTCAAGTACGTCACCAAGCTTTTAAAGTAAACCGGTTTTATAAAAGTTTTACTGCATCAGTCGCACTAGACGCCACCGTTGGCGGTTCTAAGAAAATATGGATGAAAAAAATTCGTAAGTATCATTGTAAATCGATTTGATATGGGTCGAGGGGTCATTTGCAACTTTTTGTTAGTATAAGAAATTCACAATGTTTTGAGAAATAAACACATATGACTTGAAATTTATCTTCATTTGCGTAGTAGTTTCTGCAGCGCATCTTCAGCCGATATGGTAAATTCTCAAAGTTTAAGTAATTCATCTTCTTTACGTACGCTGTGACGCCTAAATTATAAGATGTGAACACATTTGAATGACCTTGACAAGGTGAAATACTCCTGAGGACACTTCAGTGGCGAACGTCTGGGATATCGCGGTCCTTTTAAGCTCAATCGACTTCTTCTCTTGTAGATGAAAGCTTTCGATTGCTTCATTTTGAAGATTTCGCTGAATCGCGTCACCTCAGAGCAAGAAGCATCTCAAACGACAGCAACTGCTGATAATAATTTTCGACTCTAATCGCGTGTTAAAACTGCCGGAGAGAAACCAGTTGGGAGCTCCGCGACTGCTAATCCCGTCTTAAGCTTGTAGGCGGACCGTCAGTTTTTATTTGAGGATCCGCGTGTCATTTCTTTCACTTGAGTTGAATACATCTAGCAGATTCAAGGTTAGAAGGGTCATTAAATAATTTCTGGAGAGAACAAGAAGATATAAATCTTCAAAATGGATTCTAGATAAAAAAGAAAAACCGCTTTTATTACTAAAAATGTGTGAAATCAACTGCACAAAGAGTTTTTTTCTATTTAATTTATTTCCAAAATATTTGTTTTAAATATTTGATTGAGACTACACAGGTTTTCTCACGATAAATAAATTTTTGAAAATTAAAATAGTCCTTCAAGAGAATATTTTTAATCTCATAGCATAATCTCTAAGCTCTTAGACGTGGAAACGATGGACAGTTTTAAATACTATGATCAATCAAATACAAAAATTAAATTTTGTCAATATATCTTCTGTAAAAACGTCCATCGAATTGTTTTATAACAAATATTAAAATATAGTAGTAATAAAGTAGCAAATTGGATAGCAAATGTTGAAAAAGTTGTCATCTATCCGTACTTTACCGTAATAATAAATTGTTTAATAAATATGAGCTATTAAGATTGATTACTGTTTCAAAGTTCTAAAAGTTTTTTTCCGAATGTTTCATCACATGACGTTTTCGAAAAAAAATAAGATCACAAAAGGGCATTTCATTAGACCATTTTTAAAAATTTGTTCCAAAATCATTAGAACTTCGAAATACTCTAAACGGAATTCCAATGAAAGTTTGTACCGTTCGACTGTAGTTCTAAAATATGATTAACCTCGAAATTTATTTTTAATCCTTACTGCCTGAATTTATTTTTTTTTATTTTTAAAGGTACATATTGTCGTAGTTGTCTAGAATTTTTTGATCTTTTCGCATTTTAATGCAATATCTACAATACATTTTTGATTGCATCTATTTTGGTATGCATCCATTTTATCATTTATAAAAATATATTATAAATTAAAATTTTTATAAGAGTATCCCACAACTATCTTATTTGAGCGAAACTGTAGGTGTAATTACGTAGACAAAACTTTACTTTAACATTTTAATCCTTCTTTTAATTACTTACCTCTTCAAAATTCATAACTTGCACAAAATAAAATATGATAGGATATAATAAGTCGTTTTTAAATTTCAAATAAAATTAAAACTTAAATAGCTAGTTAGTAACAAATTTTGTTAGCTCACAAAATATAAAGGAACTAACCGATTCTTTTAACGTGCACGTCTCTATTGAACGAAACCCTAGGACCATTTGCTTGTAGTCTTTGCGAATCAGTCCTCTGAACTCCTACTTCCATTATTTTGCAGAAACGTTCGGGCTACACAGTGGAGTCTTTCTTAGGCTCGTAGAATTTTCCTCCAGTCGTTAAAAGTTTTTACAAAATTCCTAATCATGACTGACTATCCTGCCGTCATGACAACATCATGGACTCAAAAACCAATCTGCAATTAGAAGGCCACGGTCAGAAGACCTCAAATCAAATTTTTCGTTAGCTGTTACTTTTTAGTCACGATTGGTTAGACAACTGGCTGTTGACAGGGGAGTGGTGTTAGACAGAAAGAATAGATCAGTAACATGCACTTGTTAGAGTTAGAATATTCTAAAAAGGTCTTAACATTACGCTAGCTGTAGTTGCAGCATATAGAAAAATTTTACTTACGAAATGAAACAGTGATACACTGCCCTGCCCTTATATTATCGAAAGTGGTCGAAGGAGACAGAGCGAGGCTCGAACGAGTTCCGTAATAAACTATGTTTCCTGGCTCTCGTCGGACGACCTTGAGTGCACCGCCGATGCACTTTTACCTTCAATGGGTGCAATTAATCTCGTTTTCCCACTTGCATAAAGCAAGCCGTCCACCGCCGCGCCCAATAGAGGTTAATTGCCCAGATTGCGCTAATCGTATTTACTCTAGGCCGGCCGATGCCTTTTAACAATTTCCAAAGCACTTTGATTCGCGACCAAGCAATTTAACTCAGCACACCATTTTGTAAGTCTTGTAAGAGTCATCTCGGAATTGTAAACACATATTAAAGTGTAATAACCATAAAATTTGCTTCCCCCATTTCCAGATTGCACTTATCGGGCCAGCTAAGTACAAGTTAGACCCTCGATGTTGCGAGGCGCGCCGCCTGGACACAAAGTAAGTCAATAAGTAAAGAGCGGAGGAATAGGAGCGCTCTTGAAAGGCCCTAGAAAGGCGACGAAGGAGACAGCAAAGCTATTCCAAGGGATGAGCCGCCTTATCAAGTAGTTGGCCGGTAGTTTACTTTACACCAAACCAACTGCCTCTATTCATGGGAAATCAATAGAAATGTCCTAACGACCCGATTTCAAGCTTTTAAAGCAGATTGTTTTTCCCAATGTTTTTGATCTTGACTTCATTTAAATGCATTTTTTATTACCCATGCCATATTAAAAATTATGTTACTATTCAAAAATCATCATTTAAATTGTATGGACTCTGCAAATGCTGTGTCATATGTAGAATTTCAGGAATAATTTACGCAATTTCTACATACATTTAACTTAAAATTAAATAAAGGTTCTCATCCCAATATGATTAAAAATCTTGGGATATTTTTTAAGAAGGAACTTTTATTAGGATGAATATTTGAAGATGGGTTCCAGAGCCCAATGATGATAATTGTTCTTTACATCAATGTCTTAAAAAATATGTTGTTCTCTGAAAAATTTGTAACAAAATTTTAGAGTAAACAAAACTAATTTGAATTTAAATCTCTTAGTAAAGAAAGTTTAACAAACCTAGGGAAATTACCTGCTATAATAATTATATTTTGGTGAGGTTTTCATAGAGTTTCATAAAATCACATCCCATTAAAATATTTCATTATATAAAGTAAATTTATATACCGTACTGCTGTTTCAAATATTGACCCATCCAAAAATCTCTAAACGTTTTTGATAAATTTTACAGAATAAGCAGTTTTTGAGGTGATCAATTAATCAATAGCAGGTAATTAAAATTAAACTACATATTTCGTGTGCTCCGTTACCAAAACTGTAAATTTGAAGTAAAAACTTGATATACTCGTATTTTATTTATGAAGATATCAAATTTTGAGCAAAGTGAAACAATGGCGCATAAAACGATCGAGAATTAGTTCATAGACTTTTTAATTAACTTTACTGAGTAACAGATACTAATCTACAATTTCTATACTGCCGTAATTATATAACTTGAGGAGATATATTTCTGATGAAGGTACATAAAAAAGAAGAGAACTCTCGAAAATGGTGTATAGAAAAAAGTACTATCAAGTGCAAGTGCTATGCAAGTATTTGTAAAAAAAAAACGATAATTTAAAATAAATAAACAAACTTTCTTAGAAACCAACTTCTTAATAATATGATTTTATTTCTATTATTTTTGGTTGTCGACAAAAAAGGCGATTTTCCACTATGAGATCTTCTTTTATTAAGCTTTATAAAATAGGACCTAAACCATTTCATTTAATCAGAAAAGGAAGCCTTATTTCTCTCTTATCTAAAATTTAATACAGATGTACTCGTACAAAACAATCTTTAGGGCAATTGAATGATTATAACACCATACATATTATTTTGAGCATGTTATATTATGATAATAATAAAATCATACTTTTAACAAGTAGAATAAACTTTGAACAGTTTGACAACAGTTTTTTTTCCATTTCTCCCATAACATACAACAACTTTATAAAGTTTCAAAGATTATTTTTCCAGTCATTATACCTGTAGGGAATATTTAGGTAATGTATTGGATGAAATACATAAATTTCCCATTTCAATTTATAATCGCTCGACGACACGTAAAAAATCGTCGAATCGCTTTCAACTTAACATAAATATGTTTTGTATGCCTTCTTAAATTTTGTCAGACAAGAAGGCTAAATATATTTTGGTGACAATATTTACGTACCTAAGTTTAATAAATTGGAGTAGGCACGAGAGCAGGTAAAAGTATACTTGTATAGTTTTACTCCATTAAAGCAGCAATGCGAATAATAATAAGCAATTGCATCTTATTAAGTCAATTCTCTCGTAAATCGTGGCTATTACCTTGCGTGTCTCTCGTGCAAAATAATCGAAGCAAGTGGCTTTGAAGTTTTTATTTCCTGAAATAAAAATGTGAAGTACCACTCTGACATGGAGACCTGCAAGTGCCTCTCACCTGGTTGGTTTATAGCTCAGGTTCGCAGAAGGCATCGGCATACAGACGGAAATCATTCCGAAATAGCATAAACAACAAGCACTGGATTGAATTAACCACATTAAGCCGCAATTTGTGATAAATCCCAGCCGTAACCTCCGCGTGGATCGTAATTCATGCGAAATTGCGGCAGTTTCGCGATGCCATGTCGCTCCACAACTCGCAACCAAACTTTGCCGTCGACAGCGTAATGAAGGTGAAAATGGAGTAAAACACTTTGTCACTCGATTAGAGCCTATTGCTTTTTCGATTGTGATCTATCGTCGTCGGGCAGCGCGACGTGAACTCACGTCCACGTTTAGATTGCTCGCGCCGCGCAGGTAAAGCAGTCATAAGCGCATATTGCGGCGGTATTTAGTGGGCCTGCAATTCGCCGACCAGTGTCGTGACGGCATTTACATGCAGCATGCGTTGCCCAGTTTTGTTTACCTATTTCGCTACGATACGATTTCGGAATGCCTAGCCGACGGACAATTGGTTTTAATGTCGATTTCGTGCAGGCCCAGTTCGCAAAATAGAAGGATTGGTCTGCGCTGGACAATGAACGTGAATGACTCGCAGTTTCCTGCAATTCTGATAAAGATTCAAGGGTTTGCCGCCTTAGCTGGTATCTTAGCTTAAACTCGAGGTTACTTTTAATTACTTTGTATAAGGTTACTAAAAAAAACTAGCCCTAATTATTTTAAAACTCATTAACAAGGGCGTTGCAAATATATATAAGAGCCTTCTTAGACTAAAAATTCGAATTTCAAAACAATGAGTATTTTGCACCATGACTAAAGTAAAGCCCTAAATCGTATATTCAATATACCTATCGGCGAGAGTTGGCATCGTTTGTAATTTAAATATTAAAATGGTAATGGTTGCAATTTGGCCATTAATAGCCATTGCTTTAATAATAGTGATTATCTTTTTTTAATAGCTCACAAAATGTTCGGGGTTGTTTTCTTATATTATATACTCTCAATACAAGATATTGTTGGGCGAATGAATAAAAACAAGGTATTCCTTAAGAGATCACCAAATTACATTGACTTACATATGTTCATTTTACATTAAAAATTAAATCCAATTAAATTTTTCAATTCTTGACTTGACATTTGGATGGGATAGCAATTTAGTGTACTTATTACAAATTTATATATTTCCTATAGGTAACAATTTAAATTCAATGTGAAATTACACTTCCAGATCAGATCATTAATTATGACAAACAATTTTCATATGTGGCGTAGAAGCAAAATAGCCGACGATCACAAATCTTTTTCAATTTCTTTTATTTAATAACAACCTACTGAATCCTTTCGTAGTAGGCATTAGTATTAGTATACTAAAAATAGTAATTAGAATTTTCCAAAAAGGAGGTCCTGATCATATAAACACGGTCCTCAGTATTCAGAAAAAATATAAAACTTAATATTTTCGGATCACATTTTAAAATATGTACAGTGTGTCTGGAAAAGATGTGCACTACATTCGGCCAATTGACTTTTTAAAGTGTTCTAACTAACGTTTGTTTCGAAATACCCTTCTCAAACCACTCCTATACTATTTTTTTAAAAAAGAGAAAGTGACTAATTTTTCCAAAGGACCAAAATTTTAATTTATTCAGATCTTGCCAATAATTATTAACAAGTAATATACCATTGGATGCCCCATACTATTTACTTTCAAATTATTACTTCTGATCGAGCTATTTGCAATTTCAGTAGGTGCCCTTCCTCTCAAAGACAAAAAATTTTCAATTATTTAATTATGAAGGAGTGGTTTGAAAGAAAGGGAATCGAAAAAATGTTAATCGCTTCAAAGAAGCAGTTGGGATAGTGCGATGCACATTTTTCGGAGACATCCTGTACATTATTTCCATAGAGAAATTGATTTTTAATCACCAATAAAAATCGATGTGCAGCACTCATTGACCCATTGAACATAGAAGGCCATGGTTACCTGTGATATTCTAACAGCCTCTGGGATGGTAGGTCAGTGCGCTAACAACTGATCTACGAGAGACCCCCAGAGGGATGTTAGTCTTCGTTCTTTGTCGGACCGGAGCAAGAACCAAGTTTCACAATTTGACCTGTCTACTTTATTCTCAATTACATTTTTTTTTATCTATCTATATAGCTAGTTGTTTTCTACTAATAGAAATTATTGCAATATTTAATCTTTAGCGGTTGAATAAAATTCTATGATAATAAAATCTGTAAATGAACATAAAATAAACATAATTTTAGTTTTTATAAAGAAAAATTAAATGCGAATGAAAATAGAAATAATTATTTGAATCCCTTCTAGCTAAAATCAGCTATTGTATGAAATAATTCAGTAAAAGTAACATTTTGACTACAATGTTGAGACATTAATTTGTATGCCATTTGTATAACATTTTAAGTTAAATCAATCCACTCAGTTAGTCTTCTATATAAAATTTAAACACTATGAGCAATAAGTCTGAATTATTGGCAATAAAAATAGACATTCGCTTTAATTTATGGCCTTGATCACGCTCTAAATGCAACTTAATCCTGCAAACATTTTCTTTCGTTAAAAATATTAGCCAATGCATTAAGTGCAAAGATACCTTTCTCAGACATTCAATTACCTGTGCAGATGCAATAAAATTCATTAAGGACACGGACCTAGCATGCTACTTTCGAAATGGTTTTTCTCACATTAATTAAATTGTTTAAAAGCGACTTATGAGATCGTTTTTTCAATAAGTAGAAAGACTTCTCCCAGCCTTGAGGTGTCAAACAAAAGGCACGAAGTGCAAACCAGTTCTTGATAGAAACTATTGCAACCATCGCCTCTCACCGAGTGGTCCAGCAAAAGTATCGTGTTTTTTTGCTGGATCAAAAAGGTAAATTTTACCAAATTAATAAATTGTGCACTTGCCACCTTCACCTGTAAAGTAATATTTTACAGGTTGCCAAAACACAATCTCAATAAAAACATAGTTTTTTTTTTATACATAATCTTGGCGCGCCGAAATGAATCAGCGGATATTCTAATGCCGGCAGCAAAACTTAAGACATTCTTTCATCTAGGGCAAAGTCGGATAAAGATTTGAGGTGTGAATTACGTGTGAAAAATTTTCAAATCTTTACCGTTAAGTTTTGCCGCCCAAAATATCTCCTTTGTTTACCGTCATCAGATTGTAATCGAAAGGCTCTTTCGCGAATCTCAGAAGCATTTTTATCAATGAATGAAAAATTAATAGGGCAACTTAGCATACAACATCGCCACACTCGGAACAATGCGTGGTTCGGCGGTGTTCCCGATTTATAGATATTAAATCAAAGCGTAGACGTTGCCTACATTCACGCGAGTGGTCGGATCGATTCTTTTTCGTTTTGCCATTCGAACAGATTCGCACAGCAGACCTGAATTCTCCTCTGATCATATGCATTTTATTGGAGTGTGGCATAGACTAGATTTCAAAAAAAAATTTGCATAGTTAATTAAACAAGCAAACAAAGAAATAATTATCATTAAATCGTAATGCTAAAAGTGTCGATTAAAGATACCTAACTCAAATTGATATGAATTAATCAGCTCGACTAAACAGTTTCTAATTAATTCCAAAGTTTTTTTTATACATTACCCCTATAATGCAACTTTTTAATGAAACTGAAATGCTGGAAATCTTTTTATTCTACATATACGACCTCCACTTGCACTTGTGCAAAAACTTTTGAGACTTCCGACAAAATGATTTGGAATATGGTCGATTTTGGTACTCAAATAATAAGTTTTTTTTTCACGGAAATATCATCGTTAACAACAAATTAAAGACTTAACTGGGGCCTGGGGTGGCATAGCTGGCTGAGCGATTTGGCTATGATGTACAAAATGTGCCATTTCGAGGTTGTGGGTTCGATTCCCATATGAAAACTCTGGTTAAAAATTAAAAATAACACAGAAAATTGTCATGCGGGCTTAGTTCCCAAGTGCACGAAAAATAAGAAAACAATTTGAGAATTAAATTCTAAATTGTAAAATAAAATAATAATAATAATAACTCTTTACATTTCCAAAAAATAAATATTTATAATATACCATATCATACTAGACCTTAAAAGAATATAATATAAATATATAATAATATATAAAAGTTTCAAATTATATACCTCCTTGCATCAAAAACCTAATCTCATCTTATTTTAATGTATTAATAGAAATAACTTACACAAAAAAAAAAATCAGCAAAATCAGTTCAATCAACGTTTCTAAGATACACATAAAATTTATAAAATTAAATGAGTAATTTAATAAAGCTTTATTTGTTTATTTTCATCATTATATAACATTAGAACTGCATTTACTATTATAGTGTAAATACTTAATACATTTATGCATGACAACAAACATAACATTTAAAAAGAGAAAAATCAAAAGGTGTTATCTCATTTTAGTTAGAACCAAATCTTGCCACTATTCCTAATTCGTTTCAAAAATGTGTTCTGTCAACTAAACTAAAAATACGAGGGCATTCTAGATTCTCTAAATTTCTAAATTCACGGTCATTATCTAATCTTTTGATTTTTGTTCTTTCATATACCCAGTTAAAATATTTTTATGTAAATCGGAATTCAGAGGCTAAATCTCTCTTGTCTATAACTTTAGTTCTCTTCAGTCAAAATTATAAATTATTTTAGTAAGTAAATAAGCTATACAAATTCCTTAAGCGCCACTTAATAAAATTAATAGACTAAACTCCGTTAAAATTCATGGATTTCCTCATAATTTAATTTTTAATATTAAAAGGAGTTTTGCTATTAATGTCAATATATCTTCTTTTCAAAAACAAGGCTAAACTACTCAAACAATCAATCACTAGAACAAAAGACAAAAGACAAAGTTGTCTGGACATTCCAATAGTGTTTTTGGGAAAGAATAGTTTAAATATTTAAAATTTGCATATTATTCTTCCATTCTAAGACTCTCTCTTTTTAGTTCCAATTTTTTTTTTAATTTTCAAAAGATGTTATTCGCTTACTCGACCGTGTAAATGGTTTCATGCATTTCCAGAAAATACACTTCTCTTAATTAGCGACAGTTGCCTTGTAATGAAAACATATTCACCTTCCACTGCAATTGCACGAAAAACGCAGATTTTCTTGAACGACTAAATTTACTATAAATAGCCTCCATGTAGAAAGTAGTTTTTGGACTAGTTGCTGACATTGACTGCAGACCGCCAGACGGCTTATACTCGCCTCCTTAAGTTTTTGTCTGTAATTATGGAAAGTGACTTTTTTACAAAACACGTCACCGCAGGGATTAATCCGGCTGTTGCGCGAGCGTTAATGCGATAATTTTTTGCCGAACCTTCGCTGTGGAACTTTCGACGTTTATGGTATGTGAGTAAGATACCACCACGCACCTATGGTTGCACAGATTCATTTAGCCACTGACATTAGTCTCAGTTAAAAGCTTTTCCGCTTACTATCTTCATATGCAGAGCAGATATCAGTTCCGCCAGTTACTGCGCAATGACGGCGTCGTCAGTTAAGACAGCAGTCACCATAGCAGCTAATCAAAACGAAGCCTCACCTTGACTTACAATTGATGGTAAGACCTTCCATGGTGCACAGTGTAAGTCCAAAGACGTCATCCAATGCATAAACAATACCTGGGCGTTCAAGTTCACCTATTCAAAATGTCGATGGCCATTTGAGACACTCAAAAGTATCTTCGCCAAGTCCAATTGTCCATTGTTCGGCGGATCGTCTGAATGGCTCCGTTTCCACAACACTTCGCTTTTCATTCACTTTTATCCGGCTTCTCATCATTGCGAGTATTTCTCACACTTATTCGCCAATTGTCCACAAGTCACTTGAACCCACTCCAATTATGTCATCCAACGTGCCACCACTTTTCTTATTCAATTGGCGAATAAATTAACAATTAGTCGAATGAATTCTCCTTGAAAATATCGATAAAAATACTTATCCATGGCTGTGGTTGCTATACAATCATTGATCTATGGATCTGTATCTCCTTCCCATTAAATATCTTTCGATCAAATAAATCGTACAACAAATTTTTGGTTTATCACCGCTGTTTTTTAAATGAAAGTGAAAAGTTAATGTTTTATTCTTGCTCAGTTACTTTACTTTTACTAATCGAACCGGTCAAAACTATTTAGTTTTGTTTAGTATTTCGAGAAAATTCAAATTTGAAAGCAAAAAGTAAAATTTAACCGCCGGTTTTAAATTAAATAACCCATGTTACAAAAATTCAACTTTAATTCTTACAACAGAGCAAAGGAATGTGATGTACATTAAATTAAGATCACGTAGAATTTTGTATTATATGCATATACCCTACATATTTTAAGGCGAAAGACGAAAAAATCTTGTCTATAGATATAATCCATATACATGTAGATTTTGATCATTGCAATTCATTAGTTCCAAAAACATACAGAATTTTTTAAAACTCTTTTAATTCTGAAGAGTGCAATAAAATTGTAAGGGTCCTCTTAATAAAAATGTTGCACGGTATCAAACGTGTCGTTTCATTTTATTATCATCAAAATCACATTGACTTTATGACTTTGAATCCAATTAATTCAGATACTTATATTTAAATAAAAATATCTTAATAACTTATTTGAAATAAACTTAAAGCTTAAACCGATTTTCGAAGTTCCCATTAAATTTCCACTAAAAATAACACTGCATTAAAAAAATTTAAATGTTTAGGTACCAATAAAATCCGTTCAGTTATAAATTTTTTTTTCAGATCAGAACAAAGATTACTAAAATAAAAATATGCAATTATAAAATACTTTCGAAGTGGAAGCCCTTCCACGCTTTTATAAAAACATTTTTAAAAAGGAATGAATTTTAATTTTATATTAATGAATTTTTTCCATCGACAATGCATTATGTCGGGTTTTACATAGATATCTCTACCGTTGTAATTGTATAGATAAAATTATGTAATTACTACTACTATATGCCAAACTTAAATTTTTCAATCCTTGGATTTTATGGTTTCTTTTTTTCTGTTTACCTATGATTATTGGAGCAAAAAGGTGTAATGAGAAGAAGAAAAAGAAATTCCATTTGAATTAAACTGAAGTAAAAATACTGACCTAATAGCGCAATCACGGTGCACATAAAATTATATTTATTTTTAAAGTGAAACACAAAACCATTACTAAATAACTTCATGAGCATCAAATCTGGCAAACAATATAAAAACAATGAAAGTCATTAATTTGCCCCCGCCAACAATTAGTAATAGTGGGTGCTTAGACGTCTCCATTAAGATCTCATTTATTGAGATCAAAAAGCGGAAAAAAAATCAACTTTCCCATGCTAAAACAGTTCAACTAAGTGCTTTCACCTTTTATTTGAGCAGACGCGATTTTCCTTTCATTTGTGATATTAATGATCCAATTTGCTCAAGTCATTAGCCTTTTTTGCGCTGGGTAGGTACACCTCACGATTCGATTACACCTTCACATAGTTTTTAATTGAAATCTAAAGAAAGGTTCCCCGATCGGCTCGTTGAGGCTTCTAACGATAAACCCGACTCTTTCGAGGTATGCAGTTCATTTGGAACAGCGCTATTTTCCTGGTTCATTAAGGTGGTAAGAGGTTTATTCTGTCGTTCAAACCTTCTAAACGAAGGCATACTCAGTACATATTTGTGCCTAGTATAGGCAACGTGCGAATTCACGAATTCAATTTATTTAATATTTTACGAAAGAGATTCAATAAAGCGATAAGCACAAATTGGAGCGAATGGCACCGCTTTCTGGAAACCAATCTATCCAATTCCCAGTATAGAACTACCAAATCATATTAACAAACCATCCTTCGTAAAAACGTATAATTACGATAAACTTCGGCGTTTTTAGTCCAACACTGCAATAAAGCAAATAATAAATTTGTGCAGTTTATGAATATTTTGTTTCTAGGATGCTGCAAAATGTGCCTGACACATTTCGTAGTCCTCAAACGATTTTTACGACTTGTTTTAAGCAGAACGCAATAAAAAGCTTTACCATAAAAATAAAAACAAAAACATTAATTTTACGCTGTATATTATCATAAAAAATTAACATACAAATTAACTTGAACAAAAGTTAAGCGAAAGATAAAGCACATAACATTGTAATTAGTTGTATATGGCATAAGCGGAAAACATCAACCGGAATAATATTGAAAAAGTTATGGGAAAAATTGCATAATTTTGCTAAAAGGGCCTATAGCCACGATAAAACGTCCAACATTTAAAAAATTCGACACAATATTACGAAATGCTGTAAAATGCAAAACAGCGTGAGTTTGAAGTTAAACGATAAATTGGGTAACGGAATGTGTTAAAACTTAAAAGTCATCAATTTTAAATTTCGCGCCTCTGACTAATTTAACCATCCTTTCACAATTCTTGCTTAATAATTATAACTGGATAATTGGTAAATATTTGGTTACCTCAAATTAATATTGAGATATTTTTAAATCTGCAAATACTTCCATTTCCTTCATTCTTTAAAAATTATGGGGTTTATTCGTTTACTGGATTGTGATAATCTTCTCGGGATCATTATTACTGATAATATGAACTAATCAGAAATATTGCATTTTGTTTTATTTTTTATTATTAAGATTATCAAGATTAATATTAAAATCTGTAAATTAATAATCTACTAAAACACTAATTTTAAGCTTTGCAACAGTGTCTTTTTTATCTGATAACTAAAAATTACGTTAAATTTATTATTACTATTATTATTATTAAAGGTTAAAAATGTTTTTTATGTACCCCTCTATAATAGCGTTGAAATATAACTTATATAATATATCATAATAATACCAATACGATTTAGTAAGTCTTTTTATAAGGCTGTAAAGTCTTATTATTTCGCTGTAATCATCAAAAAGAAATGTACCGAATAATTATTTTCTCAAGACTTTTATAAAAACTGCTTAGAATTATGAGTTTTGTTTAAATTTATAATGCAGAAATTTCTTTTCTATTATTCTCAATTGTTGTAATATTCATTAATTATTAGATATGCCTTTTTGATGCAAAATTAATACAAAATATTTTCAAAACATTTTACTATATAATATGTATGTAAGTGCTGTAATTTAAGTGAACTACTAATAATTATTCTGAATTTAAAAATAAATATTTTAACCTTTTATATTGCATATGTAAAACTAAAATTCGTTAGTATATTAAAACCCAGTCTCAAAAGCTGTCAATTTTGGCAAGAGCTATGACAGAAAACATGTAATCAAGGTTGTTAAGAAAAAATAAAATTTATTACGAATCCTATTAGGTTTGATAGGTAACTTTGTACGAGATAAATGAGTATATTTAAAAATGCCGCCCGATAAAAATCAAAAACATTTAGGAACATTAAAAAACAGTTATCGTATATTAGTCTTTCTAATTTATAGAAATATTCACTTATCAACGTACAGATAACAAATTTGAAGTCGTTGATTTAGCTGCTGAATGTTTTAAATCTTTGTAATTAATATAATACCAACGGTATTTCTTCGTATGTTCTATTAAATTACTAAGATATTGCCCACCTAATCAAAATATCCACATTAGGTTGTCATCGGTCCAGGATTTATGAGCAGTTCATATTTGTATCATAGATTGTTATTTTGTTTTTATTTTACGTCTGTGGATTTTGTTGAACGGATAATACTCGTGGCGCTTTAAAATAATCTAAAAGAAAAACTATAAAGCGTTAACAAAGCTCACTGCCGTTTTTGCTGGTTGCGGGTGCTGATCGCGGTGCGCTTTTAGCTTTTTAATACCCACCAAATAGCATGAAATTTGCATTTCTTCGGCCAGAAATGTTGGTGATCGCGAAAATTCACTGGAATATGTCTGACCGGTATAGCCAACAACAACTCACCCGAGGATCGGGTCGTTTTTGCTTTTTGCTTTCCTCCACTCGCAGTAAAAATGTAGATTTGCCGCAAAATTATTCCAAGTGATGACATCATCAGCAGCCCGGTGGACATCTATGTAGATTAGATCAGGTATAAATGGTATAAGTGCTTGTCTCGCGACACATGCATAACCTAAAGCTGTTTCAGCTCACACAATACTGCTCACCTCAACCAGTTAAGAAATGCTCGATATACCATTTCGCCAAGTTTTCATCTAACTAATAGGATTTTGCGATATTGCTCTATTCATATTCATAGATAGGTTAGCGTATTTTCCGATCTTTAATTCGATCGCCCGCTCTTGAGGTACAGATTACAAATACCAGCACGCTGCTGGTCTTTTGCAATCGGTCTTCAGAGACTTGGTGCAGCCGCCTAGCTGAGTTCGATTTGAATTGCTGAGAAGAGTCAACAGGTGAACCTGCACGAATTATTGAACAACTATCGTCCGAAGGTCAGGAGTTCGTACCTAAATATAATTGCGAAATCATGCCGAGATTCTTTCGCCACGATAGTACCAACTGAGATTGATTTGATTTGGTGCAAGTGTTGAACCACATGAACGTTTGAACTTTTCAATTGCAATGCTAAAGGATTTGTTTTTTTTTAAATATTTTTAAGTTGATATTTATTAAGAGTTCTGATACTTGGGCAAAAAATATCGACATTTCAATATTATGTCCAGGCATGTTATTGGAATTATAAGCCATTTGCATTTACATATTTTGCTGCCTTACACTCATCAGCATGTTTTAACATTACTGTCTGTATGTCTTAAATTGATTAATACAATTAAATCGTTCTTAGGGTAGCTTAGGAGGGTAAGGGTATTTAAAAATTAAAAAGTGGAGAACGATTTTTTTATTTTAATCCAAATAAAAGATTTTAGAAAAATGTTTGTAGAATACATGATCATGAGATCTATTTGATCCTTTTTAGCTTAATTTTTGCGATTAATTTGATAATGTAGTTTACTCCCTTAAGTAACTGCGTTGAATAAGCCCAGCGTTTGGTTTTTAGAATTTGTTTTCCCAAATATCACTTTAGAATTTGTTCTAATTTTCAAAGAATAATAATAATCATAAATGTATATGCACGTCAACGAAGTTTTAAAATTTGTTTGTTCAGCATGTGTCAGATAACACAAAGCAGTTTCTATCTAATTGCAAAAAACTCCCCTAAGACAATAAAAGACGTCTCAAAGAAATTTCTATTTTCTTGAAAAAATTTAACAAAAATACCCTGACTTTACTCACTTTTAAACGGATATGGAGGTTAAGTGTGCAAATATCGCGTCGAGGCACAGAAGCCGCTGAGTCACAGTATGTTTTGCAAACCCAAAAAAAACCTGACGACACACACAGGCACCGAATTTGGAATAATCTTTATTGGTTGGTCATTTTCACGAAAAAAAACAAAGAAAACTTAGCTGATTTCTTTTGAAAACAAAAACTGTTTTACCAAGAAATTAGCCTTTAAGTCGCATCTTTTTAACTTGTGGGAGAAATGCAACTTTTGAACCCAAATTAACTGAATTTGTTGTCTCCTAGGTAAATCATCTCCCCATTTAAGTAAATATATTACAACAAATCGTAATGTTTTTATTTAAAAATAAAAATTATAAGCTGCTGTTAATTACTTAATTGTAAACTATATTTTCTAGTTGAACTGGATTGCACGAATTAATTAACAAGAATCGTTAAACAGAAAAAAGCGCACGTGTTCTTTTTGCTAAATGAAGAGGAACGAAAAACCTAAAGTGAAATTTTTAATTGTGCAAAAAGTATCTACGCTGTAGTACTGAATAATTTCGTCTACGTGAAATCTTCAATATTATTAGATTTTATTCGTTAGATACCACCCAGCCGTAAAGCCAAGTAATTTCCTTAACAAAATCGTTTGCCTATTGCAAAACCAATTAAAATTTCATGTTCTGCTGCATAGTGCAGAGTTGGTATGTAACTATAATGCGAAATAAACAATCGCATTATTTTTACGAACTTACGAAATTTTAGACTGTTCCAAAGACGTAATGAAAGTCACATCGCACTAAATAAATTTAATACGCAAAACATTTACTTACTTGGGACGATGATTTTATGGAACTTCCATTTGTGAAACTAAATTTTCTTCTTTAGGAATTGTGTTTAATCCAGCAGCGCAGTCTACAAATACTTGGATTATTTTATTTCTTTTCTTTGAAGACAGGTTTCTTTAATGACAAGGTTATCAATTCGAAATTTAAGAACCACAGAATCCTCCATAAGACATGGTACTTCGTCCATTAAGGAGCTATAAACGGAAATAGTACAATTGTAAAAACATTTTAATTATTAAAATGTAATAAGTACAATTATAATGTAGCATCAATGAAAACTTAGAATTCTGGAAATCTTACAGACAGACTTTTATATATTCTAATTTTGTTTGTGGTACCTATCAGAAAATTATTTTCTTTAAGAGCTGTGTATATTAAATCGATTAAATAAAATATAAAAGTAGAAATAATTTGAAATTAAAAATGAGATTTTCGATTAACACATTATGGGGGGTGTGCACAAATTTGTATATTTCCTAAATTTATAATATAAACCTTTGTGATGGGGGTATATTGCACATCTGAAGCTTAGTGATATATAATGACAACATGGTTCTATATGGAATATAAACCCAGTAAAGGGTTAAAGTACCAAATTTCATGTTTAAGATAAAAATGACAAAGTAGCAGTTAATTTTCATTCCATTTAATTTCAGGCGGTATTATTATTATTATTTTTTAGACACAAAGCCGATATGAAATGTTTTAAAATAATAATTGGACAAAATTCATTAATATAAATATCGCATAGATAGATGTCGTCTTAATCGATGAACAACTTTTGAAATATGTGTGGTACCCGATAAAATGTATAGGTCCTAAAAAAATATATAACCTTTAGGGGTTAGAATTTAAATCAAAGCAATCAAGTACTATGTTCAGTATTTGCAAAGAAGCAGTTTCTTTTAGGCTAGAAAATAATCTTTTCTCTTCTATCTTCTATTTTCTATTAAGAATGCAACTCGCACTCGAACGGTTAGTATTTTAATATGCGCAAGAAGATCGTTTTTGCTTTTTTGGAACATTGTTGGTATATATATATTATTTACTCTCTAATTAGGTATAAATATGCATTGAAGAGTATTAACTACTACAACTAATAAATAAATAAAAGGAAATTATGCCTACAACCTTATTAATACTTTTATTATTAAAATAGTTAAAGAAAGGCTTCATAGAAAAGTAATATGATCTCTAACTTCACAAAAACAGCTTTAACCCTTTGCGGACGAGTGTCGGCATATAACCGCCCAACTTAGTTCATAATTGCAAGGCGTATTATTGTTTATTGTTTGTTTAGAATTTTGTAGTAATTTATGAAGAAGTTTATTTCGTATTAAATAAAGCTTCCGTTTTTATAACGCAAATACTCAATGTATAAATTTTCTTCACTGAGCGCTCCAATACCTCTCGTCCACAGCGAGGCTTGCTTTTCAAGCGGCTTCATCCGCAAAGTATTAAATGTGTGAATAAATATTTAAAGGGTAAACGTCCATAATATCCATATATGTATAAGAAGTTGGGAATTGGTGAACAATAAAATTACTTCTACTAAATACTACCTGCTCTTTTCAAATTTATATCGTACCTATTTAACGTTTTAAACATTATTTATTTCATTCTCTCAATGGTTATATCTTTCTATATATCCCAACTCGAGTATTTTGTGCTTTTCTAAAAAAAATCGACGATTTTTTATTATTACCATCATTTTTTAATTATGGGCACAACGTTAATATACTTTTTCTTTTACATATAATATTTTATTAATTTCTCAAAGCATATATATAACAAATATATTGCAATCCAAATACGATAGAACGTCATAAATGCTATATCGACTTATTGTACTTAAAATTTAGTAGCGATTTGCATTTTTGTAGTTTAAACATCAGTAATTCTAGCATGTAACTACATTGCTTTCAGGTCAATGAGATGCAAGAAAAAAATAAACTACTCGCAATTTTTTCGTAATCGCAGAACCAAGAAAAATATATCGAAGGCCATCAATGCTTCCTTGCCGCGGCTTTTTTCTGATCTTTAATTGTTTTAGACATTGGTATTGTTCTTATATGTCAAGATCAACGATGTTCTTATTTCAGAAAAAGTAAAATAATGGAAACAAATTAGATTCTGTCGAAACTTCAGTAAACAATTCAATGAGGATCGAGCACAATTAAATCTTATTTTCGTTTTATACGGATTAACTCATGTGTGAAATGAATTACTTCACAGTAATTAGATTTGGTAAAACAGTGGAGTATCCGGAGTGGATATTGTCTAGTAGACAAAATTAATCTTCTTAAGCAATTGTGACAAAAAAAGGCATGGACATTAACTACTACGATGACTATTCAATGTAATGTAAAAGAACAGAAAACGTGTTAAATAATTTCTTAAAATGTGTTTACCTAAACTTAATATAGTATAAATAACATAAAATATTAATATTAATGCATTTCATCGGCAATTTACTGTACCTTTCATACTTATGAAAGAAATGCTAGGCAAAGGCATTAAGATAACTTTTACTACTGGCTTTCGCGTCCGGTAAAATATTTACAAACAACAAATAGTAGTAAACATTTTATATCAATTAAGAAGGTGAGCATATTGCATTTAAGACTAATAAATAAGTTAAAAATATCTATAAGACGCTTCTTACTTAAAATTAAATTTCAGTGTTTTACTAAAGTTAAATTTATTTACTTATTAAACTAATGTCATTATTTTCAAATTGAACATATAAAAGTTTGTATTTTTCATGTTCGTCAAATAGATTATTTTTGTAATGTTAGACTGAACATCAAAATTAGTACTTATGTACAAGGAGTTTAATTTTTATTTCATTAATTTCCAGACTCAATTTTATAGTTATATTCCATAGAAATGAATTAGTTTTCATTATATAAAGAAGAAAGATTATATTAAATCAGTTATAGTTCAAAAACTCATCGGCGACTAGGTATTTGTCCAGATCGTTACAGAACAACTGTACAGTGGACAAATTATACCTTAATGATAGAGGTAAGTTACCACACAACACACATAGAACTGCTTAAGGTGATTACTAGTTGCTAAATGGTTAGAAGAGCGTTTAAACGAAAAATAAACAAACAACGGCTACTTACCAAAGAAATTAGCCAGATGACAATGTGAAAGCACAGAATAGTTATCCAGTAAAATCACAAAACAATTTTATCCATAAAAGTAGTGACGTAACACGAAAATCACGATAATGCATCCACGGGTAGATGAACAGATTCAGATACACTCGGCAACACAGAGAAGTGCACACTACCGTGGATCGAAAGGTTGAAGAGGCAAGATCGCTTTCAGGGAAACTGCAGCAGCAGCAACACAATGGCAACCGATCGGAACAGAACAAAAACCCAATTCGTAGATATGGCGAAACACTTGGCACAGGTTATTACTTATCCACACAGGTGATGTTGATTAGTGCATAGATCGTCAGATGCAGAAAAATATTGCGTAATTCGCCCGCGACTGCATAAAATGCGCCCAATAAGTCGAGGACGATCGTTGGTTGGTTACACATTAACAACACGCATAGTCGAATGGTTAAAATTCGTGCCTGATTAAACCAGAGTCGTCGTTGGAGGAAAATTCAGAAAAAAAAGGGCAAAGTTTCGATAAATCGATTACTAATAGTAGGCTCACTGTCAGGAGACACGCATGGACACCTTGTCGCGACCACGTCTATTTAGAGACTGCGCAGCCCACACATCAGTTTCATATCTTGGAAATTCAACTAAACCAAGTTGTGCTCCAGGTAACATTAAAAGTTTACCTGTGCACTGTGCCGATCGAGCTTTCGTGCACCTTCAAAACAGGTGGTTTATTTGCTGGTGGAAGAAACTCTCGGCGACACCGATCATCTCAGAGAAGATTGTCCACCATCCCATCCGAGCTCTCACGTTCACTCTACTCAATCTAATTATGAGTGGGCATAATCTAGTAAACCGCGGTACCACACTCACTTCCGTGCATAAACAATAAACAACTGACCAAATATTGATGTCATAATGTTGCCTTTTACACCTGTTTTTACCGCCCAAGAAGCCTTGGCGATTTATTTGGCGAACATTTACTTTGGGTTTTTTGGGCGCTATGAAAGAAAGCATTGAGTTTTTACTGCACGACCTCTTTACAATCTTTGCATGAAAACATCGCATTACCTGCTCTTTCAAAGGTGCATGATACGCTTTCCGAACAATGAATATTTTCATATGGGCCAGTGATTTATTCGATCACAGATATTCGCATGTTTTTACATCAACAAAAACCTTTTGTATTATTGGAATCAATTTTTTTAATCGGTTAATTATCATAGTTACTGTTAGTATTTATTTATAATTCACATTTTCAAATTAATAAAAAACATCTGACTCGATTCATTTCTGAGATATAAAACAAACATTTGGTGGGGTCTTTAGATTTTCCTTACAAGAATTATTTTGTTCACAGAAAAATTATCCTTCTTTTTAAACATCATAGAATAAAATAATAAATAATGTAATAACAAATATTGTCTCCCACATTTCGATTGGAAATAGCGTATATGCTCTTTTACCAGCGCCTAGTTGACTGACCAGGTTTAGGGTAGATTAATTAATCATGTACTTTTATTCTGATTTAGGGTAAATGATTGAGCCCACGGAGCTTAAACTCTTGCACAGGTACCGGGTAAAGCGAATATTTCCAACTTCATGCTGAGAAGTACAAACCAAATTAAATCTATTATATTATGTTATATTATATTATATAAATATGATATGAACAAAAAGTACCTTAAAAATCAAAAGAGCTCATTATTATGAGTTTAAGCTATAGGAGGAAAAACAAAAAGCATTGAATAAGAGTTTACTGAATCCTAATATTAGAAGAAGAAAATAGTTATAAATTTGTGTTATTTATATTTATTATTTGACAAAGTTCGGTGTCATTTATAATTAAATTACTTCTAATATGACCTAGGAAAGTATTTTAATTTGACGATCTTTGTGTCTACCGAAATTGGCTGAGAACAATTAAGGTAAAATTTTTAATTTAATTACAGTAAGTTTTCTGATTTGAAATACTTTTAGGTTTAGGTGTATTTTTGAATGTGGGTAAAATAATAAAATTTCAAATCAACTAACATTTTCATTCCACAGCTCCCCAATTCTCATTTATATTTCCTTTCCGCGTTTTGAAATATTTACTTAAATTTGTATTGAACATCCTTCCTCCTGCACTCGTATACCTTTTTTAATGAAATTACAAATTCACACAATTTAATTTTGTATGCAGAGCCACTTCACATTCCCATTCAATTTTCATTAGATACACATGTACCAATTCAACAATTTACACGCAGATTGAAATTTTAACCACGACTCAAATTCAAAATAACCCTCTATGTAGATGTAGTAAATATTGCTAAAACCAAAACCAATAAAACGTATATTATTTGTGGTATTATGCAAAAGAAAAAATTAATTATTCTTTACTTTTACTTACCTACTTTTACCTTTTTCAAAAATATGAATCCGGTTGAATCGAATCGAAAAAAGCTTAAGAAAGTCCTTTTTGGATAAAGATTTCTCAATAAAATTTTTAAAATTTTCATAAACTCAATTTTATTTACCTTTGATTTCAATTAGTTTTTCCATAAAAAAACGTCAAAATTATTTTAACCACTTTGAACAAAAAAATTAATTGAAGTTATTGAATTTGATATTATTTTAACAAGCAAAAATCATCAAATTGATTTAGTTTTATTATAATCTTAATGTTTTAATATGAACATCTGTTAAAACCTTTGTGTCGTTTTAAGAAAAAGGAAAGTCTCTTTGTTGAGAAAAAGATCCTTTTAGACCGTAATAAAAGTAGGCGTGTTTTACCAAATTCATGTTTAGACTTGTTGCACATCGATTTTTGTTCGACGAGGGCCTTGAAGGCTTACTCTTGTCTTAGACACGAATTAAGTAAGACCTTTCTTGATCGGCTTAAGTTCTTTAAAAAATAAAAGGAAATAATTTGAATTGAGTTTATGCCTGAGTTTCGATTCTTTTTTGGACCCAATTCCCAACAGAAGTCTATGCATTTGTTACAAATTTAGAGGATTTTAGAATGGTATTTCAATTTAAAGATTTTGCAACTAGACTAGAATTTATGGGGTTGCCCCATGTAGCGTGTGATCGTTGTGTCCATTTTTTTCTGAGGTCCTAAAGGCCGTACCTAGCATATGTATAACATCACAAGGTTATGGCCAAACACATTGACTGCCTTATGAAGATCCCATGATGTAAGCATCAACTCTACACACCATTCTTCGGCAAACTTGCAACTATCTATTAATCAACCATATTTCAAAATTATTAGTCGTGTCCGATTGTAGCACGTGTATATTCTTGGAAAACTACCAACACACAAATCGGGCGGCAATTACTTTTCCCCCACATGCCACACGCGGCAGGCATAATAATGTGTGAATGAGGCCAAACACTTTATGCCCTTTGTGTGCCTTGTAGGACAGCACCATTGGAGCTCACATCAGACAATGTGACTAGCCTCGAATGAACCCTAGCAAACCCCTAACGAAGTTCTAGTCGGATTCAAGTATTGGTTGCCAGCTTTTAAGAAATCTGAATGAAAATTTCTGTGCCTGGGTTTATAACAGTTTTTAAGCAAAACCAATATGTTGCATTAAAATATTGTTTTTGATTTAATAAGGAGCTTACAATAAGAAAATAAATATCTTCGAAATTATTTTAAAAAGACTTTTTCACCACTTTTCTAACAGAGGTTTCTAACGAAACAATATAAGTGGGAAGCAAGAAAAAAATTCTTTTGCATATTGCGCGGATGATTTCCGTTGAGAATTAAATTTTAATGAAACTTTCTTTCTATCTACTTATACAAAATCGCTGGTAAGGCCCACACATGTTTCTGCAAAACCACAAATTTGTGCAAACATTTCCAATAAAACGCAATTTATTAGACTATTTCATGACACCCTCGTGAGACGCCTGCCGCTGCCTACAGACACGTTACCATCAATCCTCGTTATTTCTTCACAACAAGTGATCGAAACACTTTTTGCCAAATCTAACAACCGATTTTGTACCTATGTGACATTTGCTATTATGCCTGAAGGTGATTAACGAGATCGAACCTTGGCCACCCAATCAACACCGAAATTCGTTATATGTTTTTCGATAATAAACAAAATAGCTTACATGAAAAATTGAAGTAGATCGATTCCTTTGTTGGGAACTTCGGGAAGAAGCTCGTTGTTTACCCCCTACCGCACCTAGTGGGTTACTTTCGGGAATTGACTAGCAATTTAATTATAAAAACGGCCTTTCACACTCGTATACCATTCAGCGCTACGCATCCATAAAAGTCGTAAATTGTTGCCATAAACGCTGCTCAATGCACACAGCTTTGGATGTGGATCTAGTCGTTTTCAAAGTAATCTCCATATACAATCAGCGAATATTCCTTCGCGATTGAGCTGTTGTCACTCTAAAAGGCATCAGCGACTTTTCAGGTTCAGTACCTCGGCACCTGGACGAGGCAGTCCGCAAGAAGTTAGCCTCCTACATTAATCTGCCGCTGATTTGTTTCGCATCGGCCGCTAGACCACATCTCGCCGAGTCCAATATGTGGAAATGTGATCTAGTGATCTATCTATCGACCGACTAGCAGCAGATGCCAGCAACTAGTTTGCCCACGCGTAAGCTACCTAAGTCGATCCGGCCATCTTAAGACGCTACCCGCCGAGGATGAATGGGAAATTCCTTCGCATTGATACATATGACTAATGACGTCATTACCTGGAATCATGGCTTTTGCTAGATTAGACCCGTTCCGACAGACTTGGCGCGTATGTACCGGACAATCAGATTAGTAATTTCACCCGATTAATAGGGTAATTTAGATGCGTAAGGCAAATGCCTGCGCAACGGAAGAGAAATTTTATTAAAGTTGCGAACTTGTTCTTAAAGCGAACATAAGTTTATAATTAGAGCAAATTGATCGTAAATTTGCAGTAAATACGAATCATCTTTTATTATTAAATAGTAGTTGCTCTCTGATCTCTGATCAGAGTTGGCTTTTAAAAGCTAAGACTGTAGGTAATTTGTGAATTTTATTTTTATTATCCGCATTATGTGAAGTAAAAATACAAAAGCAGTTTGATAAATCAGTGATTTTTTGAATAAAAGTTATTTCTTTTTTTTTTAAATAATCGGTTATTTCTCAACATAGTTTCCTTTTAGCTGTATACATTTAGTCCAGCTTTTTTGCAATTTTTTTATTCCTTCCAAATAACAAATTTTCTCGAAAGTCTCAAAATAGGCGTTTGTTTCAATAATGACCTCTTCATTCGACCCAACTCTCTTCCCGTTTCTTCAGGTGTTTTCAAAAAAATAGTCGCAGGGGGTTAACTCTAGAGAATATGCTGGATGGGGTAGCAGTTCGAAGCCCAATTTATAGATTTTTGCCATGGTGACTACACATAATGCTTAATCAGCACAGGAAATTCCCTTTTTTTCTTATTTTCGTTAAAATTCACGATGTTGTCTGCTTTCAATAGCTGTCCAAACACCAAATAAATGACACAGCTTACTCAAAATTTGACAGTAGTCTATTAATAGATGGCAGCTGACGAGAGCACTATTGCATTTAGAATTAATGAACGGGGAAATTCAAAAAGTTACTGACATCAAATTGCCCTGGTACTATAGTTTCATCACAATATCAAACAAATATAGTTAAATTAGTTAAATCATATTTATAAGGCCACCACAATTGTGTTAGTGTACTCTTGCCTTATAACAGTGTTTTCAAGGAATTGCATAGAACAGATAATTTTGAGGACCTACAAATAAGCAAACGTTCATAAATTACCGAATAATATTAACTTTATAAGACGGACGGTAACGATATATATTTTTTAATTTCAGTAACGGCAAAGAAGAGCAGGTTGTTTTACAACAAAGTCTTTAGATATATATTTATTTATTTTTTCCATTAATTCAATTAGTAGTAAACAGACAAAATGACATTTATACCTAACGTATGAGTAGAAATTCATAACATTTAGAAAATAAAGAAGAAGATCTAGATGCAGGGAATATCTTCTTTATTTTGTTGGATGTTTTGAAGTAAACCACTATCAAATGGTGGTCCACTTAAAGACAATGCCTTTGAAATAACTTAAAAGAAACGTTGTCTAAGTTATAGCTACAGTAGAACGCCGATTATCCGAACGCCGATTAACCGAATCGCCAATTATCCGAATCGGTCCTAAGCGTAATATAAAAAATGAAAACCAAGTACTGTAAGTAAGTAATGTAATTTTGGTTTTGTTGGAACTCGCTGGAGTCCAGATATATTTCAACTGTTATGGTTGAAAGCTAGAGGCAAGACACTACATGTTTATTCTATGTGTGACATTTCGTTTTTCTTTATTACCAGTCTATGTCCGATTATCCGAATTTTCGATTATCTGAATCGACCCCGGTCCCAATTAATTCGGATAATCGGCGTTCTATTGTAATATATTTTTTCAATAATGTCTAAACAATCTGCCCTCATGTTTGCTTTTAGTTAAAAGTCTTCTCACACGTGCCGCATAATGGGCCCGAATTATTGAAGAAGCAAAACAGGAACGCAGCCCCTTATCTGTTCTTGGCGCACGCTATAGAGAAATCTATCAAAAGCGTGTAATAAATTACGACATCACGCGTTTGGATAAGTCGAACGCCTACGAGCAGTAGCCGCTAGTATATGAGAACAGCAGGCCCTTAACGCTCGCGAGCTGCACCACCGAGGCCGCGAACACGTGCAGATGGAGATGTAAACGTATAAATGAAAAATGTCCGCGATCTTGGAATAGCGCAGCTTGGAATTGACTTTCCTCCAAGGACCTTGCACGAGGACGTCATTAATTATATCTGAGTTACAGCCGCGGTCGTTATGCTCGCCTCTCTGGCAGACGGAGCCCAATAGGCCCTGCGCTGTGATCTCGCGGCATTCGGCGCGTGATGCGCGTTCTTCCTATTCCAAGGATTAATAATCGTGTTTTGGTCGCCATTCGCACAGCCGCAGAGAGGTCTAGTTTACCCCTTCTGGCAGATCACTTATTTGTTGCACATGTTCCCTGCCACTTTGCACAATCGTACAAGTGGCGGCCCTTTAGATGTTGCGGCCCTTCTTGCGACTGCGGGCCGTTCGCCTAAGAGAACTGCTGCGCATTAATTTTTGCAGAATTATCTAGACAACCTGTTTTCACCGCGATAAACATTAGTTTTCTTAATTTTATTTATAATGAGAATATTGCGCGATAACTTCGCCTCTCAAAGGCCTTAAACCCCTTGATTTAGGGAAATGCGCCCAGGAGTGTTGAATTTTATGGTTTCTTTGCCTGTTATTAAGTTAAATGTAAAACGGATTTGACATTACTTGATAGGGGAGTTTATAGTTATAGTTAGGCGTTTAACTTTGCGCAAGATATTGCAAAGGGCTAAGCTGAAAATATATTTAACTTACAAATTAGAGTAAACTTATCGATAGAGTAAACTTATCGATTCTTACCTGAGTAAGGCATCACTCAAGAAATGCCTTAATAACCCCCCTTAAGCTCTGCCCGCCCCACTCCCTTTCCCTACTCTCCTTTCTTTTTATTTTTGTTAATTATTTTCTAAGTCTAGTTGTTAGTTAATTAATTGTTTTTTTTTTTTTTCTTTTTAAGTCCTTATTTTATGTAGCTTGTATTAAGCGCAAATTAGATTCTAAAATTAAAGCCCATCTTAAAAGTTTTAATCTTCAAAGACATCACTTCAAGATAAAACTTCTGCCCATTTGAGGCATAGAAGACTTATTATGCGTCTTTCCCAAGTGTCAATCCAAATTTAACTCTTAACAAATCACAAGAATCATGTCCTAATAAATAAGATCCCGAAAATTTGATTAGATTAAGTAGACTCTTATTTTGTTAACCAAGAGTGTGCAAAGAAATGCAAACATTTGTTTTAAGGAAGCAATAGTTAATCAAATATGTTTTATAATCAATAAATTTTATTTATATTATATGTTTTGTGATACGGTAATATAACGCTACTAAACCACGAACAATAACGACTTGTTTAAAGTTTTAGAACTAGTTTAGTGGCATCTAACATACGAGTATATAAAAATATTCTTATAAATAAATTCTTTTTTCATTGCTAAAATTTCCCAAATGCCTGACTAGAATTAACCTCAGGAAATCCTTAGAATTTATCAAGATCTAGTAAGGCATACCAATAAACATATGCCTTCCATTTCAGAAACAAATCAAATCCAGAGTATTATATCATAACCGAATCTTAACACAATGAGATTTTTCTACTTAGGTCCGAGTATGGACCAAAAAAAGGATATCCGGACCATTAAAAATACTAAGTAGCATCAGGCTGTCTTGATTAAAATCACGTCGTTGAGACCCAAGTAGTACATTCCTAACGATAAAAGCTGGATTAGTATTAGCACCATGTTACCATGTTACCAAAGTAGTACATATAAACCGTTAAAAATGAGTAATACCAAGAATTCTTGATTACAACCAAAGCAGACTAACCATCAATTTATTAAAGATTAATTTAAATATTAGTAAAAATATATTTTATGTTTAGATAGGTTGGTGATGTAGTAACATATCCAAGTTATATTTGTCCATATTCCAGGTAACATTTGTAGCAAAATGGAGATTAAATAATTTTGTAAAATTCATTTTGTATTTCTAGTCTGAAGAACCTTATTAGTTCCAGGTTAGGTCTTTCCGATCAGCAAAACCTTGTCAGTTGCGGATAATGCTTAGGACCCAAGTAATCTTCTACATTACGTGCCTTACATTATCCTCATCGGATATTTACATATATCCAATAATAGAATAAAGATATTTATAATAAATATCCATAAAGGTTCTAAATTAAGTACTTAAATCAACTCTTCTAGGACATTAACTAGAATAATAAAAAATACATGACTCGACATCTAAATTCAAGTTTATACGCAAGTAATTAGAGGTCAAACGCGTCATAAAAATCAATTTTCTAAAATGAGGTGTCGGAATTATCTCAATTCATTTTGCACCCAATGGTCCTTAAATCCGAAGGCCTTTCGGTACTTGAAGACACCGTTCCTAACCCCTTCAGCCACAATTAAAACACCCAAAAGATCCTTGACTTTGTGGCTCCATGGAAACGGCATAATCCTGAATCTGATATGCCCGAAGCATGCCAGTCAGATGACGAAAGATGCTGGGGATGGGACGGGGACCATTCTGCTACTCTTAATTTGGCTCATGTTCCACTGACCTAGTCGACTAAATGAAGGACCGAAACCTCCTAAGAATTCCAGGTGGGCTATGCGCATGCACGTGAACTTTCCACCGGAGGAAGACCTTTAAGTGCTGTGGTAGAAAATCCCTTTACCGACTAAAACCTGGCTTCGAGTTCGTATCTTTCCACTGGAGAGAAAGTGTCTTATATTCGGACTAAATTGTGTTAAAATAAAAACTTTCTTATAGTAAATTTTTAGTTACTGATTTAGCAACTTCAGTTTAGAGGCTTAGTTTCGGGCAATTTTTGAGGATTCGTGAATATATATTTGATTAATACTTTATTTTGTGGACGTAAAAGATGTAGTGCAAAGAGATCTCTTGAATTTTTGTAATTTTCCAATATAAATTGCACTGCAACCTTGAATGAATTCAGCTTGTTCCGTGGTATGGTGTTTGTTTATTATAATATAGGTCAATTTCTCTGTCATGTACGTGAATCTATAAGCCAACTATCCAACACAGCTGATGCAAACAGCCAAAGTAATGTCCATAATTAAGTGTTGTTTTGAACCTGTAGAGCTTCCTGAGTTTGTTGACACAGCTGTGCAGAAGTGTACGGATCCCAGGTGTAAGTATACGAATTCTTACCCCGCTTTCACTCCTCAACTTCCAAGGGAAAGAGAAGTCATCTCCAGAAATCGGCTTTAAGTTTCGAGGAACTTCTTAGAAATTCACTTAAGCGTGCTTTAGTGGTAAGAGTTCCATGAGAAATCACCAAATCAAGAAAGTGAGAACTTTATCTCAAAAATGGCTCTATGCCACAATAAAATATACATATATAATTCTACAAATTTGACCTACTTACAAATACTCGGTCATCCTGCAAGAATTCAGTGGAAATGCCTACGTTTTAATTTAATTAATTAAACCACGTGGATCTTTATGTCTATTAGCTAATGAAATTTCCATTTCAGGATGAATCAAATACGTTAAAATTGGAAATGAGGAAATTGCGTAAAATTATCTCCCATAGGTTATTTTAGTAAAAATGCATGACCGTTATATTTTTGGAAATCTAGACCTGTAACAAGGTCACTAATATATGAGAAATATATATTTTTTAAAATAATAGCTACTTATACTCGTATATAATAGGAAAAATTAGATTTCCGGCCAATTACCTGTCGCCAAATTAGTCAGGCAGGAGAGTAATTAATCTTGTTAACTATGAATAACTTACTTAGAAAGATATAATCATTAATAAAAATATAGAGAAATAGATTTTTCAGGAGTATAGAGATTTTTTTGTAGCTGAAATTTCTAGTGAATGATTCAAAGTGATACAAACTTTGTTGGTGTTAAAGTAATGTTAGTAGTTGCTGATAAGTATGCCTTCAAATAGTTTGTTGCTATTGTGGAGTAAGTTTTGAAGAGCCTGTTACTAACTCAAAATGTGCTGTTGTTGGTAATTGTTGTAATGACTGTTAAAATAAGAGACAGCCGCTAAATTTTACTGCTCGAAATAATTAATCACAATTAACCGCACAATTAATTAATTAATTAATCACACAATTACTCACGTAGTTGAGAGACTCTCAATGACTTTTTCCCATGTTACAAATTACTAGCCAACTTTGAATATAGTGTATATTAAGGACTCTCACTAGATGACTAGCGCACATTCGCTTGTTGTTTTCCTGATGCTAGTACATATAGATATAGACAAAATGAATATATTAGACAAAACCCAATATATTTTTACATATCTGACTCTTATTTTCTTCCGACCTCGACCTCAACTGGACAGTGGACAGTGTCAGCTGTCTTATGACTTGAGAACTTTGCCTGAGGAAGGTGGGCCATTGGTAAAAATAAAACAGAATCGATCCTTTATGGCCGAACAAAAGTTCGATCGTGCAATTGCGGTCTATATGTGTAGTATTGAGTGCAGTAGGATGTAAAGGAGGCTGGCGCTTACTCACAAACACGCGTGCAAACATAAAATTGATTATGTGTGGGCCACTTGGCAAACATCCCAATAATTTCTCGCTTTTGATTTTTCCATGGTTCACTCTATCAAGATAAATCGCTCCAACATTAGACTGATGTTGAACTGTGTAAAAACCCTATACGTAAGCATAGTAAAAATATGGGTGTTGGTAGAATGATAGAAATGACTTTAATAAACAAGAGGGAAAGAACGAAATAGCACCGCCTGCTCACTGACTTCGCATATTTCGGGGTGTCTATTTAAAAGGCGTTAAAAGGGAATTTTTTTTTTTTTTTTTTGGGGGGGAGAGAGTTGTGTATTTGAAATATTATTTTATTCTTGCCAAAACCTACATTTACAAGCCGTAAACCGCATGCACAAATTTATAGGGCCAAATTATCTTAATCTTGAAATAAGTTCTCGAAGTTATATGAGGAACAACTTAAGCATGGGAAAAATTCGCGGCAGCTTCCAAATTAAAGCTTATATCCAAAAACTACTTTACTAAAGATTACCCTATAAAGTTATCCTTTGGATTCGCGACACATTTTACAACAATATTGTCCAATTTAGGAAGTGAGTGAACCTGCAGTAGGTCAACATTGTTGACATCTTTGGAAAGGGCATTGTGATAGTCGATTTTTAGCATGAGTTAGATATCGCTGCGTTGAGTTGATCAAAAAGTAAAAATGAAATAGTGATGCGAATACAATCGAAAATTGTAATTCCCAAACGGTTAGGATTGTCCATCCCCACCCCCCCTCCCCTACTGCCTAACAATTTTTTGTTTGGCTAGGTAAGATCTTTCAACCCACTCATTTTGTTATATCCACTAAACAACACCATACATTATTAATAAATGTGATTGATTGAACAATTATTGTGTTTTATTTAACAATAATTTCTATATAAAAGCAAACTTTCAAATCTAGGATGACAGACAAATTTGTGTAATAGCCTGCCAAAATCTAAAGAATATTGCACGTGCGGCGAAATTACTATATGAGGATAAATACCTGGAATTACTTTGCGCTCATTACACTGAACGCTGTAGTCTCCTTAATGTTTGTATCCATCCAAAATCCTTTTCTTCATCAAAGGGAAAATCAATTCGAAAAGCTGAAAGTAAGCATAACAAGCCCCGAAATTCGTTTTAAGATTCATGTAACTTTGCTGAAAGTTCTGACTAGAATAAATTCATTAACAAATAAATAAACAGTCTGTGTCGCACGGAAATTATCATAGTTTTGTATTAAACAAATTAGTGCTCAATTGATGTTTCGCCAGAGAATTGTAAGAGAAAACCTGTAACAGCAATTCAGCGCTCTGAAAAATGTCTGACATTACAGAACGTTAATGACGTCATTTCACGAACTGTCACTGCCTGCGAACGATCTTGTAACACAGAAATTGTTTGCATTAACACAAGTCGGGTTTTACTACGCGTGTAGAACCACACCGCGCTGCTTATTGTAAGCTAAAAACTACTTTAGAAAGCGGTCTCAAATCGAAAATCTCGGAAATGGTAAAATCCCCCCTTTTCTTCTATATTCAGAACAAAGCAAAACTGATTTTCGAAGAACGATGAAGTAATTTCAATTTAACAGTGTGCCAAGTGATGATATGATTTCTATGAAGTTTGCCACCCCTGGCGTAACAAGTGTCAACGAGCTTTCAAACATTCGACAGATCATCGATTTATTTTTCGCTGAGAAGTGAGAAAATGTTTGGTGAGACGGGGACTAATTTTGCCACTAATATTATTGGGATAAGGATAATATTTGACTAATCTGAAATGCTGCCCTATCAGTGTGTAAAATTTTTCAAAATTCCCGTGAAAATTCTAGGCTGCTGCGGATGCTGTTCTGCGCTGAGGCCTCGTTACAAGAGGCTCGTCGACAACATCTTCCCGGAGAATCCGGAGGACGGGTTGGTCAAATCGAACATGGAGAAGTTGACCTTTTACTCGCTGAGCTCTCCCGATAAGCTGGACCGCATCGGGGAATACCTCTACCAGAAGGCCACCAAGGACATCAACCGCAAACGATACAAGTAAGTCACCCACAGCGCCAGCTGGCCCAATAGAGCCAAGAGCAACATTGAATGTCAGTAAAAGATTGCGGTCGAGAACTCAATCAATTTTCATTGCTGCAGGTTTGTCGAAATAGCCATGGAAGCGATGGACCTACTCCTGATGGCGTGCCATGCCCAGACGCTGAATTTGTTCGTTGAGTCATTCCTGCGGATGGTGCAGAAACTGCTGGAGGACTCCAATCCAAACCTGCAAATCATGGCAACGAATTCTGTAAACTATTTCGCATTTACCAAGTTATCACATACTTAAAGAGCTCTTCTAGTTTGTCAAGTTTGCTAACATCGAAGAGGATACGCCGTCGTATCACAGGCGGTATGACTTCTTTATATCAAAATTTTCTTCAATGTGCCATGGGAATCACGATAATATCGAGATGCGAGACAGTATTCGATTGGCAGGAATTAAGGGGCTTCAAGGAGTTATTCGAAAGACTGTTTCCGACGATCTTGTTGAGAATATATGGGACAAGCACCACATGGAAAAAATTGTTCCTTCGTTGCTCTTTAATATGCAGGTACTGTACCAGAGAAACTGGAATGTTTTACAGACATAAAGCATTTCGGATTGTAGTCAGGACCTTTGCAATCCACCGAAGAGGCAACCCCTACATCACCACCTGTTTTAGCGGAGTCTGTTTTAAGAGAGCTTGTAAGTCGAGCATCCTTTGGCCACATCAGATCGGTACTGAAGCCACTTCTTACGTAAGTAGCCAAATTTAATTTGTTTTAAACAAAATTTGTCTAACTCGATTCTATGTAGAAATTTAGAGCTCTTATCACTTTTATTATTCAGAGGGAGGTATATTTAAAGAAATATCCAATCAAGTAGCAGGAAATAGTAAATCCTAATTATTTTTTATAGCAGTTTAAAATCAATTAACTGTTTAAGTCAAAATTAAATTCAATCGAAGAGATTAGTTCTGTTTAGTTTAGGGATTTGGTTTTAAATTTGTTTTCATCACTTATTTAATTTTCTGAATTTTGTCATGTTATTGAATCAGCCATCAAATAATTTTCTTGCAACAAAATTATTAATCGCTTCTCGTAAATTTGAATTTATATGAAATAACTGTACTTAATATTTGAAATTCAATTTTACTAACAGTCACTTGGATCGACACGAACTATGGGTCCCTAATGATTTTGCTATACACACCTTCCGTGTGGTGATAATCTCCATTCAGCCGCAATATTCTTACACCGTGGTCGAAACACTCATGCAGCACTTGGATCACAATTTAAAATCTTCACCAAAAACTCGTACTTCACTTGCCGTTGTTCTCTCTAAGATTATCGCAATAGCAGCTGGCGAGAGCGTTGGCCCTTCGGCTTTAGACATTATTAACAATCTTTTGACTCATTTGAGAACAAGTGTAAGCACAACCAATGAAATTACCCCGGAAGAAAGCCAGTACCAGGAAGCCCTCATCAACGCTCTTGGAGAATTTGCCAACCACCATCCCGACTATCAAAAGATTGAAATAATGTTGTTCATTATGAACACAGTACCAGATTTATCGAAGAAAAGCAAGGGAGACCAGATGCTGCAGAACATTCTCCTTAAGAGTTTACTGAAAGTTGGCACCCAGTATAGGACGCAGTCCTTCGAAAAAGCCTTCCCTGCGTCCTTCCTTCAGCCACTCTTGAAAATGGCGCGAGCACCTCATGATCCGACACGCATTATCGTGATGCAAATTTTCCAAGTTCTCTTAGATCGCCACCAAAATCAAACTGTTCTGAGCACTGTCACTATAAAGCCGTACCCCACTATTTCCCTTGAAGCTCCCTCGCGATCCGATATTATTTTTACGCACAAATACGGTGCTAATATTATGCAGGCTCTCATCGACGGAATGGCAATCTCCGACAAACTTGACGCCATCACATCCATCTACAACACGGCGGCCCTCATGATTTCCGAGATGGCCTGCAACGATACTGTACAAGAATTCATTCTTTTCATTCTCGGGTGAGTAGAGTTAAAAGAGACCATTTACAAAATTATAATGTTTTAATCTTTTAAATCCAGAATTCAGCAAGTAGCCTCAACATCACCAGATCTTGGGGTAGTGCACAGAAGCAACATGTATGCCTTGTCTCTTGCTTTACTTTGCCTGCTATCACGAGTTACTGGCATTAATAATATCTTGGAATATGCACAGAAAATTGTAGATGCACGCAAAGAAGAAGCTCCTTATATACTTCCACCATTATTAGACCCAAAGAAGAACAACAAAAACTACAACCTTAACCTTCCTCACTTGCTGCTCGACAAAATTGCTTTGGCAGAATGCCTTCAAAATGCTGGAATGGATTTTAACCGTGTTCAGACGGGCATTCCTTATTCACTTAATCAAGTGGATAACCCGGGGCATAGACATTCTTGGGTTGAAGCAGGTAAATTTTATATACTTTATTTAATACTTATAAGAGCTTTTATAATTAGACTTGAAAAATAATGGAAAAATAAGATTATGTGTAATAAGTTAGACTCCTAGAAAAGAATAGAATGCTTTATTCCATAGGGCAATTGGAATACGGTATTTTTCGAGGTGGGGTCGCTGATTTAAAATGCATTTTAAAAAGTAATGATCTTGGCAGTCTAAATCTAGAATAAGCTCTAAGTTGGTTCGCCAATCGCGTACCAATTACAAATTTACTTGTGGCGGTCAGTAACGTTTTGGCATGACGACACGAATTTACACAATGTGTTAAGAACCTCCCTATAACTAACCAATAGATTCATGGAAAAAAAATAGTGCAAGTTCATAAACGCTAAAAGCTTCCCGTTCAACTTGAGACTCTATTACGCTAAATTATGCAGCATTACGCATTTTTTCGGTTTTAATAGATCATCTAAACGCCCTTTATAGTGCATGTTTTAATAACGATATAAATCTTAAATATTTTTAAGCGAGTGCTATGACTACAAGAAATAGTTCCGCTGATTTGTCCACTTATAACAATGATGCAGACAGTGTGAACAGCTCACCAGGCGTATCTAAGGTAAGAAATTTTTAAAACTCGAAAGAATTTCAAAATGAAAAACGTTCCCAATCGCAGAAAATATTAGCACCCGAGTACAACTTCGATGCTATGAAACGTGCGCTAGCAGAGCCTACAGAATCGGCGAAGCGAGAGCAGCGAGAGAAACAAATGCAAATAATAAAAACTTTCCGCGAAGCAAATTTCGAAGACTTGGTCCGTATAACAGAGCCCAAGGTATATTATTATTATTATTATTAGTACTTTAAATTTTTAATTAACATTAAATCCCCTAAAATAGCACGAAGTGATACAGAATCGCCTAAATGATCTCTTTAACTCACTCGCTGTTGAACGACAAATTAACCAGAACGAGACAAAGCTCTTGGCGGTGCAGAAGCCCGTCTACGAGAGTAACTTCCCCGAGTTATTCTTCTATTAACCTTCATAGTGGTTCATTGTGATGTTTTAGCGATACCCAAAGGTTTTTAATTGTTTTGTATTTTATCCATTTTATGGGATGTTATAAATTATTAAATTATTGGAAAAGTTACGGTTTTATTAATTACATCACTATTCCATCCCATCAAATTTAATGCTATTTAGCACTTCCTCCTTCCAAAATTGTATCTGCCGGGATGCTTTAGTAAGCTGACTTACATTAATCTGCTTAGATGCAACACAGCTCTTTAAGGTCATCAACACCTTATTTAGTGTCTTATTCTTGCTCTTGTATGAATATTTAGCATTTTGGGCATCCGTTTTATATTTACATTTTTCATCTTCCGAAAGACGATTCCAACAGGAAGCTGCTTGACTCATTACTTGGGAAGGCAGAAGACTTTTATGATCCTTTCGATATTCTTCCATAAAATTCACATAAGCGTTTCGAGTTTTGGCTGTGCCATCAAACGAAATTCTTTTGGATGGTCGACATAATCTTGACATTTTATGTGTAACCCCATTTTCCTCCAAAGGATTCTTAATAACTCGCGAAGCATTTCGATTTTCAGTTTGCGCATCTAAATCTTGAGATTGTCCAGCTTCTGGGCAATTCAATTGAGGCGATTTCTTCGCTTCAAGATTACATTTCGTTGTGGAATTTTCAACTGGCGCAACACGCGTGCAATATGTTAATGTTATCCTTGACATATTTAAAATAGTAAGTAAATAGAAATAAATAAATAAATTGAATAATCTTTTAATATCATTGACACATTTAATTTATCTCGTATTATATTTGTCTAAACAAAATTTTAAAGTAGTCTAAGCAATCACAAAAAAAAATATTAAATCTTTCATTTCCCAAAGTACAAACTTTCGCAAAACGTAAGTTTGTAAGTGTCCCACGAACTTTCAAATTCGCTAATACTGAAGTAAAAATATTACTTTTTTAGGTATTATGGGCTTAGGATAAGAGCGACTATTTGAAGCTAAGCATATTTGATGATGTACAAGTATGAGAAAGATAGCATACGTATAGTACATGTCCTTAGCACGATTTTCCATCAGCATCAATTACTTAGTGATAAGCTATCATTGTGGTATTGGATCCACAAAATATTTTTTTCAGTCGACATAAATAACTTAATCAAAATGAAAAACTGTGACGATTAAAGCATTTGTGTAACACTATTGCATTCTTAGAGATTAAACCAATTGATAATGACCTATTGCAATGAAAAAGCTTTTGTTTATTTATTTATTTGCAAGTAGGATCACAATTAAATTGGGCCCTACTTAAGGATTCTAGCGCACTCGGGGACGCAGCCCATATGGCGCTTTTGTTTATTAATTTGGCTAAAAAACAAGAAAATAATTTTCTTGGTGAATGGGCTTGAGGCAACAAAATTTAATTAGAAATTTGTTAGGGTTTTGTGAAACAATAAAAAAAAGCTTTATTGAGGATATGTAAAATATTTATGGGGGTTTACAACACGAAATTAATTGTTTCGGGATTCCCCATTATATTCCATAACATTGTGAATGTGAAACACGAAAAACTGCTTTTTGAGATTAGGAACTAAATACTGTACTGTTCAGTTCAAAAATTAATATCTGGGAACAAAAATTACATAAAAGAAGAAAACTTCTTACTGAGGTAACTTGAACGATCATAGGGCACGTAAAACTGCTTTTTGAGGGATGTCGTGTAGCATTTTGAATCAAAAGTACAGTCAAATTCGTGCTCATCAATCGAAAATTGCCAAAATACGTTTATTCCACAATAAGTCTTAAGTACGTTCAAAGTTCATAAAACTGCTCTCTCAGGTGGAGATTAATGACTTGTGACTTTGAAAAAAGCTGTTAGCATCTAAAACTAGAGGAAATAAGCTACGCTTGTGTTAATGAAAGTCTCGAAAAACCTAAACCGATTTTGGACAAGGAGTGTTTTTTTCTCAAATCAAATCAAAATTAGAATATTCAGGTTTAACATAAAAGCACGACCAGTCTTCTGAAATATGTAGCCCCCCAAGTAGACGTTGCGCGTTATTTATACTTTATAACTATAGCTGAAGATATGTTTTATTCGAATTGGGTTTTTTTGTTTTTTCTCGAAAACGTGAGGTAATGGAACTTATTCAGTTTTAGATTCTCAGAATCTAAGGTCTGAAGAATTATATGTTCTACATGATCTAATGACCGTTTGTTGGGAGATACCCTAAAATCTCGGTCCTTCACCCTTAAAATCGCAAACGAAAATGTTTAATCTTATGGAGGATAAACCTAAAAAAAACCCTTTATAAGTCATTTGAGAAGTATCGTTGGGCTTCTAAAGAAAGTTCTTACGAACCAACAATTAGTTACAAAATAACCGATAGATGTCGCAACAAATTAGACCTCTGACTCTTAGTTCTGACGATGTTTACAAATGGAAAGATATTTTGTATCAAAAATCCAATCCGATATTTTTCTTTAGTTCAGAAAAATAGCCAAGTGATTCGTGGCATGTGTCAAAGTCAAAGTTATTCAGTTTGCATTGCCATTTGATCATGGAAAGACTTACACCCGAACAACGCTTACAAATTATTGAATTTTATTATCAAAACTCGTTTTCTGTGGAAAATGTGCTTAGCGCACTTCGACCATTTTATGGCATTATGGAATTTAATTGAGCAGGCTATTTAAGCCATGGTGACCAAATTTCGCACCAATTTCAAGTTATTGGCTATCAAGCCACCCAACCGAGTGCATTCTAAAGAAATAGAAAATATCGTTGTTGTAGCCGGTTGTTGTATCGGTGAAGATCGTGATGTATCAATTCGTCGTCGTTCGCAGAAACTGGGATTGTGTTATTTCACTACGTTTTAAAATTTTACACAAGGATCTCGGTTTGGATGAGTATAAAGTACAGCTGGTTGAATAACTGAAGTCGGGCGATCTGCGTTTTTGGTGAATGGACTTTGGAAAAGCTGAATAGAGATCCGCTTTTTTACCAAAAAAATTGACTTTAGCAATGACGCCCATTTTTGATTGAACGGATACGTTAATAAGCAAAATTGCCGTATTTGGTCCGCGATGAGCAGCCACATACAATATAGGAGCTGCCAATACATCCTGAAAAATGCCCTGTTTAGTTTGGTTTATGGACTGGTGGAATCATTGATCCGTACTTTTTCAAACGATGAAAACAACGTTACCGTCAATGGTGATGGCTTTCGCGTAATGACTTCCAACTTTTTATTGCCAAAAATACACGAGCTAAATCTAGTTGGCATATGGTTTCAACAAGACGATGCTAAATTGCCGCACAGCACGCGAAACGATGGATCTACTGCGAAATGAATTTGGTGAATTCATCTTTTGTTTTGGACCAGTGAATTGGTCGCCTAGATCGTGCTATTTAACACTGTTGGAATACTTTTTGTTGGGGTACGTCCGAACTCTTGTTGAAGCCGATAAACCAGCATCGATCCAAGCAATAGAAGACATCATCAGACGAGTTATCGGTGAGATACCAGCGGTTAGACTCGTAAAAGTCATTCAAAATTGGACTTTTCGTATGGAACACCTGAAACGTAGTCGTGGCCAACATTTACATGAAGTAATCTTTAAGAAATAAATTTTATACCTTTCTCCAATTTTTGTTTTTTTGAAAATTAAAAACCAAACACTTGAAAAATCACACTTTATAAGCTTGGAGGGGATAAATCATTACAAATTTTTAAAATCGTACAGGTAACAGCTTAAAAAATTCAATTCAGTGCAAAATTCCAAACCATTTAATGAACAGAGCTCGGTGATAGTCTTAAGACAATTTGTAACTAATAAATTCATTATTTTTTTTTAGTTTGGATAGTATTATGATATTTAAGTCAAATAAAAAGGATCTCGAACTGTTCCGAGCGCAGACAAAATAGTAATCAGTGAATAGAGACGGTAAGTTCTCAATCTGTATGTTTTTTAAATAATTGAAAACATTAATTTCCCATTCAACCAAAAGTATCGATTTATCTTTTTATCGATTATTGAATCACTACAATATTGCTATCTCAATTAATAAAATAACGATATCTATCTGGTGCGGTCAGAAAATGTGCAAGACTTTCGGATCTCATCAACATTTGTAGTAAGTCGAAATCGTTGCGATGGTCAACCGCAGAAGAATGATATAGTCGTCCAGCCGCAATCGCTCTAAAAACCAAACACTAACCTTTTCCTGTGTGCAGCAGATATCGAAATATGCATGCTTTTTATCACTAGAACTACCAAGGAGTTACTTAATACAAATTTGTTCTCTCCAAGAAAATTCACGACGTAATTTTAAGAAAACATGGCATGACCTTTCTTGGCAAAAATAAATTTTAAATAACCTGACAGGGGTCAGGTTATTTAAAATTTAGAAAATTACGTTAGAGATCTATTTTCTTTAGAAGATATGGCTACTGTTTAGTCCGAATTATAAAATTTTTAATTTGTATTTGAATCACATGGTTTTATTAGGGCAAACTTTTTAAATAGTTTTAGCCTTGATTGTACATATCTTATAAGTTAAATTTGGATTAAGGATAGTGTAAAAGGGGATAAAACCAACGAGGCTTATATGACTTTCTAGCAACTTTTATCACGGTGAAGCCCCTCACACTGTGTTTCCTTCAAGCGTTTAATTAAGAGCTGCACTGCACAGCGAGTGAGCTTGTTACGCTTCTTCCGCGTTCGCTGTTTAAACTCGCAAGTCCTCAAACCGACCGGGTTCGTTGCCACTTCATCGAGTCATCCGCTCCCGCTCCCAGGTATTAAAAATTCATGAGGCATTCCGAGCAGTTAACTGCCACCCCAAGACTTTCGCAGCACGAGTATCAGTTGCTACCCCATCGCGAATGTTAATCCCATTAAAAGTTCCCGTAAAATTCCTTCTATGCCTGCACTATTCCCTGCATGAGAAGCGACACCGGAGAAACAGGACCCCCGCCCCGGACGTGGCAAGAAAAGATCAATACTCGAGTTGAAAAAGGATTTATTAAATATTGCAAATTCCACCGTTGAAAAAAAGTGACATGGAAATGTTAAAATGCAATAGGTCGACACCGAAATCCTCGAAAGCGCCTCCGGGGGCACGACCCGAAGTGAACATCTGATTTATCCTAATTAGTAAACGTAAGAAGTTAATTAACTAGAGAAAATGCAGCAGAAAACTGGTTTTTGGTTGTTTTCCTCGAACAGTCGGTTGAGAAGGCGTCTACTCCACTTTGAGCAGCTCAACGTCGAAGGTGAGGGTGGCGTTGGGCGGAATAATTCCCGGGTGCCCTCGACTGCCGTAGGCGTAATCGGGGGAGCATACCAACTTGGCGCGCTGTCCGACCGACATTTTGGCGACGCCTTCATCCCAGCCGCGAATCACCTCGCCCTGTCCGACTTTGAACTTGAACGGTTTGCCTCGGGTGCGTGACGAATCGAACACCTCGCCGTTATCCAAGGTGCCGGTGTAGTGCACGACAGCGATCTGTCCATTTTTGGGAAATGTGCTGCCTGTTGGGCGAATATCGATTAGAACGCCGCATCAAACTGAATCTCATGCACTTACCATCGCCAGGCGAGATCGGAACAATATCAACTCCCATCTTACGAATTTTCGATGAAAAAGGTACACGCGGAGCTCGCAATCAAATCAACTCACTGCACCACAAAAACAATATGGCGAGATTTTTGACTAGTTTGATATATTCCATGGGAATGGGAAATCGAATCTGGAAACTGGAAAGTGTTTTCGAATCACAGGCTGTGCTCGTTCACTTCCATTCCAAGCAACTTCCGTCACACTCGGACATTTGTTGTGCCCCTTCGTTATTTTTTTATTTAAAAATCATTTAAAATTCGTTTTTACGTCAATTAATCAATTTTAAACGGCTGTAATCAACAAAATTTGTATCGAAGATCTCAGGTTTCATGAGCTTTTTGCTTGTTGGAAAGTATACAACTTGAGCTTTTTTAGGTATAAGCAGAAAATAACCTCTCTTCGAACAGTGACTGACATTAAAGAGCTGGAGTTGTAACGACAAATCCACGCCGAGAATTTAAAAACTGCTTTAACTGTCTTCAATGATGCTGTCCTTTATATTTTAGGGTTTTATAAGGCTGATAGGCATTCTTGATAAGGTTTTTGTTACAACAATACATCGCGTTGTTGAGAAACATTAAGCTGAAAAATTGAAAACTCAGCGCGTTTGCCGTTTTTTGAGTTTTTATCAAAGAATAAAAGAATAACCCTAACGAGAATAGAAACGTAAGCATTTCTCGAAATTGAGCTTACGGACGTCAAAACTGACAATTTGCCCGAAATAGTAACGTAAAGTAAAAGTGAGGGCAACAAGATATTCAAGAATTTATGTTTAAAAGCTGCCAGGAACTGTTTATTGATTTGACTGAAAGCGAAGACCAAATCTTCAATATTTTAAAGTGAATTGTTTAGCGATTTCTGTGGCGATTGATTTACTTTGTGATTTGTTTTAAGACGTTTGATTCGGTATATTGAGTGCGGTATTTTAATCGGTAAATTTCTAAAATATGTGTATACATTTTATGGTTAAATTGTTTTTATTATAAAATTAATTAAAAGACATAAAGATGAAATTGACTCCTATATCGTGCTAGGATCCTGTAGAATATTCAAAATATTAAAGCAAAAACAAAAGAGTAGGTATGTATCACAGGCTGATATGAGAGATTAGTTCAGAGTTCTCGGAGTCGCTAGCTAACAGTTAGGTCACACTAAAGTAGTAGCAAAGCCAAAACTAGAACGGTCAGCCAGTCTAGCTCGAGCACTCACCACGGTAGAGGAGAACAAATTTATATTTACGTGGAATGAAATATATATATATTCTGTTATTAAGTCCAAAGCGTGCATTCTTTTTAATCCCGGCCCATTTCATCAATCGCAAACACTACAGATCCCTTAATACGCAAGAGACTAAGAAACCACTGTGTCGCATGGAAGTTATCATAAATTGGTTTTTATTAAAGAAATGTTTGGCCTTTTCTTAGTTCTCCAGAGAATTGTCAGGCAATATTTGTATCGGCAATTCAGCACTCTGAAATAAGTCTAACATTTTGGAACGTTAATTTGAGAGGTCACTTTCTGAGAGCGAAAGAGAGGGAACAAAAATTGCACCGACCGCTTCTATAGGAAATTGTGTGTGTAACCGATCCATTTTATATGCCTATGGTTGGTTTATTTATAAATAAATAGTAGATATCCATCGTTTCTCTAAGATTTCGTACAAGGAGTCACAAATTTTTACATGAACAGACACTTGAAAAGATGTATTTCAACCCCGGCCTTAGGTTGAATCAGTTTAGTGCAACCGCGAACCCATGTAAATTCAGCAACATTTCAAAAGAGCTGAATAAAGAATCCGTTAGTAAGCATCTTCTTAAAGAAATGAAAAAAAACGCGAAAATAAAACAAATCTACCCACAGATTTTTTGAAAAATTCATTGAGCGAAACTTTGAAAAAGGAGAATTTTTTAATTGCCAATTGTAAACCACACCTGTCTTCTATTACCTACCTGTTCGATATTCCCTAGTACAGCAACTGAGCGACTTCCAGCCTTCCAGCGTTCTTATTTATCTTGAAGCATGACGTAATGCTTAAATATGGCGTTTCTGTTTCCAGAAGGTGTGTAGTGTTTACGGAAAGTGCAAGTTTTTCACCGAGAATACACTTTTTGATGTGATCTATTTGCGGGCGACGCCATACCTAAACGAAAATCGAACTGTTTGCGACAGAATTAAGTGCGACTAACTGTAGTTTTCATAGAATATTCCCGGAGGTGCAGTACTTGCACCAGCATTCCAAGGTGAGTTTGTTTACGTAGCCAGCCACCCTGGGCGGTTCATTAACGGTGCGTGGCTCTGAGGCCTGCAGCGCATTAATTAGCTTCGGTTGCAGCTAACCAATCGGAAATGTAAATTTGCCGTGGGCAGGCAAATGCCAAATGCAAATGACCGAGTGATGGTGTCAACAAAACAAAAAGACGGAGAATCTCTGGTTGAACTTGTGCATCTTCCCTGGGGTTGCCAGAGCCAACGGATTTTAGTACTAATGGGTGTTCCTATTGGGCTGGAAGTGGCAATTTAATTTATTCAAAAATCCCATTTGCGCTTAAGCAGGTGATTCTAATAGTTTTTAGGTTTAACTGATAAAATTAAGTTATGTACAATCATTTACGCAATTAACCTCCCACGGGAGAATTTCCTATATAGCCTTTGAACAGGCAACTTGTTGCGTCTGAAGGGTGTGGGTGGTGCTCCACCCGCGAATGGTCACCGACTCCGTTGCGGAAGAAGAGACAAATTGCTTCACTTGCCCCTAGGGCACGATGAACACAGTCCTGTCTCATCTAGCTGTCACCTTTGTGTTTACCTTATGTCTCATTGTAACCGAATTAAGCCCAGTGATCGCGGTGAACACAACCATCAATGCAGAAGTTAGCAAACTTTAATTGTTCGCAGTATTTAAATATTTATAAATCATTGTGCTCCAGGGGTTGAGCCCTTTCAGTTGAATTAAATGGGAAAAAAAATGTTGCATGGAATTCAACTAGAAGGAGCAAAATTCATATCGCTTTACTTTTTAAACAGAAAAAATCGAAACTAAATTTAAAGTTTTCTTATTGATTTATCATATCATAATACTGAAATTATGAAGAATTTTTTTATCGAAATCACAGTACGTAATTTAGCTAGTGGTGATTTTAAAGTTACTCGCGAGACATAATAAACACCTAAAATAGAGTAAAAATTATATTTAAAAATAAAACTAAAATATTAGGACTACCGGAAAGTAATATTTTTTTTTCAAACACCAGAAGAGGTATATATCCGTCATTGTATGGTTTTTGAGTTTTACAAGGGTAGTAACGCAACGATTGCTACCAAAAACATTTGCGATGTTTATCTAAACGCATTAGACGTTCGTAAATGTTAAAGGTGGTTTTCTAAGTTTAAATCTAAGCAAATCCGTGTCAGGCAATCAAGAAACTGGTCAAACACTTTTAACCAACCATGGTCGACCATCCAAGAACATTTTCGGCAGATTGGTAAAGTAAGCTGCTTGAATTTAATGTAGAAAAACGACATTACTTTCCGATCCCCCTAATATAACATCCTTCAAACCTAT